>JAIKVD010000234.1:0-25431 GCA_024679075.1 Phytophthora uliginosa | reverse complement strand
GGATACTAGTACAGATACTGTACGCAGGGCAACAGGGAGAGGCAACAACTACATGTATTTTGAAGATAATAGACCACAAGTAGCTATCATCCTACGGGGAAGCTCCGGTCTCGGCGGCCTCCGGGGCCACCTCGTCGTCGAGCACGCCTGCGTTTTCATTGAGGTGCAGCTCGTCGGGGGTCAGCGGCTGCTCGCACATGGGGCAGGTCGCGTCCGTGGCCAGGTGCTCCACGAACTGCGAGTGCAGCCCTGGAAACGTGCACCTGGGACACTGCGTCCAGTCGTCCTTGACCATGTGATAGCCCTGCAACAACCAAGTTAGACTCAAGAGATACTACAACAGTGCAGCGTGGCTGCCTCAACTCACCGTGACGATGCAGTAGGGGATGGAGTTCTTGCAGGTGGGGCAGTCCAGCTCGGCCTCGGCCAGTTCGTGGGAGCAGTACAGGCACGGAGTCCGCACGTCGGGCGCTTGCTCCTTGTTGGGGCGACGTACGATGGCCTCGATCTTGCGACGGATGTCCTTGTCCATCGAGTCGCGATACTCCGGCGTGCGCATCAAGGTCGCGGCGAAGTCGTAGCTGAACGCGCGCAGACCCGCGCGCTGGCACTCGATCACTGCCGAAATGAGGATGTTGGCGGCGTGCGTCGGGAACTTGGACAAGTGCTGGGCGACTCGAACGAGCATCCGAGCGGCCGGCCCGTGCTGGGATCGCTTGACGAGCTTCTTGACCAGCACGTAGCTGTGCAGCAGCGCTAGAGCATTTTGCAGCTCTCGGGCCACTCGAAGGCGACGAGCGCGTAATTGACGCGAGGTCTCCACCAGCACATCGCGAGCGAGCTTGTAGTTGCCCAGTTCCTGCTCCTGACGAGCAATGATCACTGCGGTCTTGGCGGCCTGAGTGTAGTTGCCCAGGGCCAAGTACAACCGGAAGATGTGGTGCGGGTCCTTGGGGATGCCGTCTTGTTCCCCCATGAGGTGGTCGATCAGCGTGTGCGTGAGCATGTCGTTGCGAGCTGCCCCCACGACTTCAATCGCGCGCACAAGTGCAGTGTCTGCAGCTGAACCACTTCCACCAGCTCCGCCTCCGCCTGCAGCACTGCAGGCAAGCAGCAGCTTCAGAGCCTTGTGGTAATTCCCAGCGGCCTGGTAGAACTCGGCCGCGCGCTCGGGCGACGTCTTCTCGTAGTGCTCCGCCACTTGAGACGCCCTCGAAGCAGACATGTTCTCCTGGCCCAATGTCGCGGCGAAACACTCCACCTGACCATGCTTCTGGGCCAGCGCAAAGGCCTCGTCTTCCTTGTTGGCCAGCAGCAAGAACTCGATGGCGTTCGCGTACCGGCCGGCCTCGGAGCAGTAGCGTGCAGCCGACAACGCGCCCTCGGACGATTTCGTCTCGCGAACAATCTCAAAGGCGCGTTCGGCGCCATCAAGGTGCTCGAGCTGTAGACGGATAACGTTGTCCATCTCACCAGCTCGCTCGTAAGCTTCGGCTGCAGCAGCGAATTCTCCGGCTGCCTCCTTCGCCCGAGCGAACTGCGCGTGCACTTTGGAAGCCTTGACTCGGGCCATGAGCGGCGCTGCTCGGACCAAGTTCTTCATCTGCACGAAGAGCTGAGCGGCTTTCTCCACCTGGCCACCCTGTTCATACAGCGCTGCAGCTTCGGCGGTCTGCTTCATGGACTCCAAGATGCCAGCGCACTCTTTGAATACTGCTGGGTCGCCCAGCTCCGTCACTAGTTTGACGCCGCGACGGAGGTCTCCCAGACGGAAGGTGCACCGTGCAACACCTGCGAGGCTCTGCGTCTTGAGTTTGGCGGCAGCTTCGGGCTCGGGCGTCTTCGCTAGAGTTTCATCTTGGCTGATACTTTCGATCGCATTGGCAGCGTGCTCGTACATTCTGAGCGCGGCGTCAAACTCTCCGCGGAATTCGAGCTGGGTGGCGTATGCGGCACTGAGCTCCGGTACGAGATCGCGCGCGAGCGAGTCGGCCAGCTTCAACGCTTGCTCCCATTGCAGCAGGTGGCGTTGCATGTGCAGTGCTGCTAACGGGTCGCTGGAATTCAAGAAGAGACGACGAGCTTCACTGTAGTCGCCAAACAGCATGCACACGTGACCTGCCAGCAGATTCTTCTCCTCGATATCGGCTAGGCGATCCAGACCGAGTACCATGCCGGAGTCTCCCAGAGACCGATAGGCTCGACGTGCTGCAGGGATATCGAGCGTGTGCATGGCACGCCCAGCAAGAGCAAGCCAGTAGTCTCGCTCATCGATGCGCGAAGCGAGTCGCCAAGCTTCGTCGAGCCGAAGAAGGCTGAGATTCTGTCTGAAGGCTGCTTTCTCGGGCTCACCACCTCCCGTTGAGGTGGGAGGAACCTTGCGAAGCTGGTCGTGGGTCACTGCAGTCAATGAAGCCAACCGACCGCCGCCTGAAGCGTGTTGGCAAGTAACAATGCCGTCACTTATGAGAATTGGCTCCAAGTCGGACGGCACGGGTGTTGTTTGCGGAGCGATTAGTACGTCACCATCAGGCAGCACCTCCAAGACGCCGAGCTGAGTCACCTCGGGACCTCGAATCGTGGCATCTGCCAACTGAAAGACGCCCATTTCCTTGAGCTGAAGTGCCACGAAAACCTGCTGATCCACCATGTCCCAAAGCACGCCCGTGGTGCTGGTAGGCAGGTTGGGGACGCTCATAGTCTCGCGCGCGGCTGCATTCAGTATATACCCACGTCGCTTAGTGTCGAGGAAGAAGATCCGGGTGCTGTTCTTGTTTGGCGCGAGCTGCACAATCCCGACGCCATCTTCGTGGCGATACGCGCATCCGTCGAGGAACTGCCAGGCATTCAGGTAGAAGAATTGGATCGATCCCGTACCGTTGGTGGTCGAGTAAATAAAGAAATCCTTCGTCAGGGCCACCGCGCTGATCTCGCTGTTGCGCTCGTCACGACCTCCACCAGAGAACACTTTACCATGTTCTCCCTGCAGCTCAGCGCCGTTTGTCGGTGAGTTGGAGCCGCTGGTACCTCCCGGTTCAATCAGGTGCAGACTTGCTTTTCCGTCGCAAAGCACAACTGCATAGTCCCGGTTGAGCTTCATGCTGGTAACTCGGCCGAGGTACTGCTGCTCGTTGACCAGCGCGTCAGCTGAAGACCCGTCACAGCGGTAGAACCACACGCGGTTGTTCATACCCACGGCAACGTGACGAGGTCCGATAGCTACGAACGAAGGCTCCACGGACAGTGCAATGCGAATCGCACCGCTGCTGCTGCCCCCGGTCTCGTTGCGACGAGTGTCGACTACGCTCAGTTCACGTAACGAGCTAAGGTACGCAACGTAGTGGCCGTAGTGATCATGAATGCGAGGCATCCTCGCCAAGAAGTTGAGCACCGTTCCGCCCTGAGTCGCTACAGTCAGAATTTGTCCGTCTGACGTGAAACTCATCAAATGCGCCTCATTTTCCTGCAACCAGCAGTGGGTTATGTGAGGGTTGACCACCATCAGAAGCGTGATATACATTGTACTGTACCTCTGTATCGGAGAGTTTGATGGAGTCTGCGGCGACCTCAGTGAAGGTGGTCATATCGATCACCTTGATCCCGCTCTCACCACTTAGGGCCACTCGATCCAGCGTTTGCGAGTAACAAGCAGTGAAAATGCGCTCCGAGAAGAAGCGATGGGACTGCAGCTCCTCGCCTACTTCCTGTTGGCCGCAAAATCTCAAGTCCAAGTGAACAAAATGAACTGCAACGTGCACGAAAAGGCTGCACTTACATCAATTTTGGTGGAGATGACAATGAGGTATCCTTCCGAAAAGGCGATCATGATCATGCCGTCTGCGAACCAGTCGATGAAGATGATGTTGCCGTAGTGCTGCGAATACAAGATCGATCCACTTCTCGTCAACTACACTCCAGCTTTGAAAGAGAATCCATCACAGTAGCATACCGCCTGGAAGGTGAGCTCGACAGGGTTCGACGGGTCCTGCAGGTTGAACAGGATGATCGCCTTGGACAGCGCGATTGCGATCAACTGCTCCGCTGCCTTAATGGAGTCGCCACGCTTCCGACCGAACTTGATATCCCACGGCTACAGACGCAGCGCATTAGAAAAAAAAACTACCAAAGTCTACACCCTCATCTGCTAGTAAATACTCACCGTGTGGCTCAGCTCACGCTGCTCAATGGTGTCACCCTGCGGGTTACTGACCGTGAGCATCCGGTCTTCGCCTCCCAGCACCAGTTTGTCGTCTCCGTTCCACGATCCGCACTGAATGCGTCGCGAGTGTTTTCCCACCACCGGGACGAGCTTCCGCGTGATCTTGCTGTACAGCACGAGGTTCCCCTTCTGGGTCCCCACCGCTAGCAGCGACCCCTCTCGTGACCATCGAGCGAACGTCGGGTCCTTCAAGTTGGTGTCCAAGCTCAAGGTGGAGCGTGTTCCGTTGTCCCAAAGCGGGACGACACTGCTGCCCTGCTGCAGAATGGCAAGCGTGCTGCCTTCCGTGTCCCATTCGAGCGCAACCACCGGTGCGGTCAGGTCCAGGCCGATTTCGTCGTGCTGCTCGCCCTGGCGATCGAAGATATGCACCAACCCGTTCTTGCCGGCCGTGGCCAGGAATGTCCCGTTCGGGTGCCACGCGAAGACCACGGGCCCCACGCCGTGGAACTTGGAGGCTAACTTGAACAACTTCTTCATCTCTCGGACTCAAGACAAGATCAAGACTGAAGGGCCACTAAGGCAGCACGAAAGCGTCTCTTCAAGATCACGGGATCCATTCCCAGGGTGGCTCATTTGTACTAAGTTGATGGACTGCGTTTAGTTGCGGTGGCGACTTCTAGCAGTTTGCAGTCGATGATGATCTCGGGGCTTAGCGATGCACCGTGGCGACCTAATTCCGCGTCGACGAAGTCTCCGGGGGAGAATGATCCGGGCCAGAAATCGTTGGCCTCACTGGAACTCGAGATGAGCCCGAGGGCTTTGTACGCGTGTGCTACCTGTGAAGAGGGAGCCGTACTTGTCAATATAAGAGGCGAATTGGAAGCCGTTTGGGGTTGTACGCACCAACTCGGAGCAGAAGAAGGTGCTGTCGCGGGATAACGCTGGCTCCGTATGTCTCGCGTGGAGAAGTCTTCGTAGACTTAACCCGTACGAAAGTCCTTCCACCTGATGAAACGAGAAAAACAAATGTGGTTAGTAGAGAGAAAAGTTTTGCTCCTGGTGCAGCATTTGCTAACCTCGGCTGTAAAACGTTCTAGCAAATCATTCACTACGGCGCGGGAAAGCAGCGGCGTGCGGAGCTTGCGGAGAGCGAAGTACCGGACGTGGAAGGTTGAATAGGCGAGCAGTCGGGAAGTCTGAGTTGAAAAGAGATGAATGACCACGCGAATTGGAACTAAACAACCAAACAAACGTGGACTGAACGCACCAGGGGCGAAAGTGTAACACCATCACCGGTCGCCTCGAGAAGCTGGAGGTGACCCCCCTCGCGAGATGGAACGACGACAGCGACATGGTCCCATTCTGCTCGTGTTAGCTACACAACGCAAAGCAAATAAATTCTAATCAGACTTCAAGCCGTCGAGGATAATATAGACGTTTGAATACTCACCGATCGCTGAAGTGCGCTCACTTTAGCTCGGCCATTGAATAGGATCAAATCCCCTGGTCGGGTGTAGTATTCCAGAACTTGAAGGCGGAGGATCTGCCGTCTATGCCTTCGCAAGGCCACGTGATCGACGTAGGAAGCCGAGAGCACTGGCGAATCGTAACCAATTCGTGCGAGTCAGACCCAAATTTCCGATGCATCTACAGCTTTGTAGCTCTCACCTCCGAGAAATACAAGTAACGGGACCGAATCCTGGAGCTCGTCAACCATAAATACTCCCTTGAGGTAGTTTTCAAGCTGCCACTGTCGTTGGACAAGGAAACCATGATCTGTCGCCGCAAACCTGTAGTAACGTGGGTTTTAAAACATTGTAGAAGTTTGTTTCGAACATCATTTAGCTTACCATTTTGTAGGTGGGAGCGCAGGAAGGATGCCTTCCTGTACCACGATTTTCAAACGAGCGTGCAGTTCTGCAAATTCTCGATATCTTCTGGCAATTCGCCATGTCAAGTCTCCCAGGCAAAGCTCCATCTTGAACACCTACCAAAACATAACGTAATCGGTATCCAATAGAAGACTATGGCTCATACAACAATAAATACTTACGATGTATGGACTTTCGACTATCTGTCGCTGCATATTATGCCCATAGATCTGGACGCCAAAGTTTTCAGCGGTCTTCACACCACGCCGACCAAACTGGAGATGATAAACTGACTTCGCCTGCATTGGAACCTTTGGCTGTCCAGCAACAAATGAATAACCAGCTTAGGAAGAAACTGTGCTGGGGGCAAGCTAGAACTCGACGCCTACCAGCTTGGTTGCGATAAAGCGTGAGATCTCGTGCAGCTCCATATCCGGCGATATCACATGCCGTTGGCGCCATCCGCAACAACATCCAGCGCTGGCTCCGCAACGCGCACACAACAGCAGCGACGATGCGATTCCGAAATCTTTTTTTGCGTCTTCCTTTGAAGCTTCGAGGATCACTCGCACTCGCTGGTTACATGATGAACTGGTGATAACCAGCTCGAGTGGTGAATAGGACGTTGTGGATGGGATCACCATGACCAATTCGGAATGATTGCAGTTGCTCCTCCTTCCTAGGAACTCCAATAGCAGTCGCTTGAGTAAGACAAGCGGTAGCTGGCGTAAGTCCCCTGCACTCGAGGAAGTCGCGTGAGCTGACATTGTCAAGTGGTCGGTCATCGGAAGGTTCGTGTCGGCTGTACCATTCGAAATTGGTGTTCCAGAGAGAGCCACATCAATCTCGAATACTACGCGAAGCTCCTTACGACTGCAACTGCAAAGGCCAAGACACAAACAACACGATGGTCAGTAATAAGTCGTGCACTCTGAAAGGCTCACGGCCTGACACGTGCCTTGGGTTGACTGTCTGTCCTCCGCTCAGGGTAGGAGAACCGAAAGGAGACGTCCATGCGCAACAAGAGCACTGAGCCATTGCAGCAGCCCTCATGCTGCATCTGCTTAGTCGGCTACGTCTCTTCAGAACCAGTCACAGCACCAAGAAAAAACAAATAACGCTCAAACTATATCCACAGCATTATCGTGTTCATCGGGATCATTGACTCTTGTGTCTGATCTGATCTTTGTTTTGGATTTCTATTGAGTTTCCTGAGAAGTCTTGCCATTTCAATGCCCTGCAGCTTCTACCGCCATGAAGCTCGAGCTGTCTTAGCTCCCATAACCACTGGTGGTAGAAGTTGACGTACAGACCGAGGAGACAATAGAGCTTGCACTCGATAGACAGCGGGGGGGGGAGAGTTGATAGACGCTAGACTCTTGCGGCGGTATCGCGGGTTGGAGCTGCTCGTTCCTTTGCTTCCTCTGACATGAAGTCGAGCTCTTCACTGACCGTTGACGTGCAGCTTCCTCTGAAAGTCCAACAAACGCACAATTAGTCGTAAACAACCTATACACCCATCGGCATGCCCACGTACCATTTCCGGAGTCTGATCGATCCAGGTCAATCGTCGCTCTCGATGACGTCGGGTAGACTCGTTGCGTCTGCTCGAGGTCGCGTCTGCGTCGGGTGCACTGGCGGTATTCAGGAATGTGTGAATGAGCACAACCTCGTCGGTCTTCGGATCCACTGTGTGCAGGCTCCACTCGTACAGCTGACGCTCCGTTGCGCGAGCTGGGCGATCTTCCTGAATCTGTGCCTCCAAGGAGCAGAGCTGGTCGATCTTCCTGAATCTGTGCCTCCAAGGAGCAGAGCTGGTCGATGAAGGATTCGTGGAGCTTCATGTCAGAGCGCTTGGCCATCACAAACTCGTGCGCCTTGTCGATACCCCAGCAGTACTTGACCACCAAGTATCCGATCATGGCGGTTGATGCTGTTCAGCGAGTGCTCTCGGTTCTCTCAAGAGCCCGGTCGAGAATTTGAATGGTGCGTGCGAACTCGCAGCACTTCGTCCAAGTCATATGCAGTGTAGGACAGGGGGCCTGGCGAGGTACGCAATTGACACGATAGAATAATTACCTTATCTAAGTGAACTTGTACTTAGATGTAATATGAAATAAGTGACGCCTACTAATTCGAACTTAACTAGGTTCGCGCGAATGTAATTTTTGGTCAGATCAAAATTGCCATTTTTATAAATAGTCCTCGCCAAAATAAATCACGTACGATAATCTCGGGGTTGTTCTAGTGCTTCCTGATCTGTCCTTTTTCCAATCTATCTGCTATACAGTAATATGCCTCGATAAAGAAGTCGGGCTGCGCATACATTTTGCAAGTTTATTAGAAAAATAAAGTCAAAGAAAGGACAAGCCGACCCAAAACCCACTGAATTACGTTAGTTGAGGATGAATCGCAAGTCCGCTTGCTAATCAAGCCTGAGTGCAGCCAACAGTGTTCGATCGTCTGCGCGGACAAGTGCTGCCATGCCTCTGCACACCACTGGATCCCCTTCAGCATGCCCACTTTATACGGATTCTTGTTGCCGATGTCCATCTCGTCCAGCGCGTGGAGCATCTTCCACGTGAGCACGTCGCGCTTAAGACAGTAGATAATCCCTTGGTCGAGTGGCTGCAGCATCGAGGTGGTGTTGGGCGGCAACTTCTCTAGGCGCACGTTAGATAGCGCAACGCCGTCGGGGTAATGCGACGACGCATTGTCCACTAACATCAGAATATCCCTCCCTTGATCCTTCATGGACGCGTTCACGTCCTTTAGCCACGCCTCAAAGACGTCCGTCGTCATCCAAGCCTTCTTGGTCGACTTGTACTGGATGGTGGCAGGCTTGTCCTTGATCCAGCGTGGCTTGGCCGACTTGCCAATAAACAACAACGGAAGCTTGTCACTCCCCGTCACGTTCGTGCACACAGCCAGCGTGATTCGCGACTTGTCTTGCTTGAGGAAGGGTGCGTCGTTGATGCATAGAGCCCCGCGAGGTACATTATTGTAGAAAAACCCCGTCTCATCCATATTAAAGACGTTCGCATAAGCGTAACTGCCTATCACTCTACGCTGTCGTTGCACTTCAGCAGCGGCCGTCTGCAGATCCACAGAGCCCGACTCACCGTGCGCGCGCTTCCACTTGATGCCATAGCGCTCCTGGAAGCGGCGCAGCCACGACAATCCGAAACGGGGCAGGCAGCACGACGGGATGTGGTGGCGCTCTGCCAGCCTACGCGCTTGCGCGATGAGCATGTGACCGGAGAGTGAAACCTGATGCACCTCGCACCACAGCACGAACTCGACCAGGCTCTGGTCAAGCTCGAGCTGAAAATGCGGCGTGGCTTCTTGCGCGCCAGGAAGTCGGGAGTCAGCTTCAGCAGTGCGTCCCCCGTCTTCACCACACGCGAGATGGCCTACAGGGACGGTGGCTTTGTCAGTAGGAACTGCACATGAGCGTAGGAGGCGAGCGCTTTGTAGGTGAGGCTGCGAGCGGTAGTGACGACAAAGCTGCAGCTCTTGCTGCTTTGTGAAGCAAACACGCTTGTTGAAAGACCGCTTCCTGGGCGGCGGGGGGGCATCGGGGGCGTTGATGCCCTTCGTCTGGGTGGTGATATCGGCGAATGAGCTTCTGTGGCAGCGACCTCGCTGGCGGCGGTGAACAATGAGTGCGAATGCGAGGAGCACACAACTGAGACAAACTTTTTTTTCCGTTGTCCTCGGTTTCTACATTGCCATTGGCGGAATCATCTGTAGTGGGATATGATTGGTGGAATGGTAGAGCGGATCGTTACTAAATCAGTTGGTGTCTCACATAACAATTGGTCAGGCTTTGGAGGGCAACGCTCGCGAAAAGGCCGAGCTGAATCACATTAACGGTTACTACGCCACCATCAAGAAGCTGAGTGCTGAGTCGAAGCTGCTGTGCACGCGTGTGCGCTTCATGCTTCAGGAATGGCTTCAGTCCCCGTCGTATGCGGCTCCGGAGGTTACCGTTTTTGCAGGCTTCTTTATCGAGGCATATTACTGTACTTAACCTTGAGTGGCGCGGAAGTTAAGTGGTCCACGTCACTTTGCGTAGGGGACTCCCAGTTAAAACGGGGAGAAGAAGGAAGCTCTTGTTAGTCTGGGGCAAAAGCCAAAGTGAGGATTCTTCTGGAGCGGCGGCCAGTTATCTATAACCTAACCTAATATAGTACATCCGGGAAAAACCTCGTGCGGAGGGAAACCCCACGGTTGAAGTTTAGCTGTCAGGTTACCCACACTATTGCCAGTAGACCGTTGAAAAAGCGGTGTCTTGACAGCCTCGCTTGGTGTGGGGAAACCTCGACATGGAGATGCACTCCATGCAGACCACCACTGCAAAAGCGTCTTGGGCAAAAACCCACACGGGTTGTAGAAATGTTTGTAGAACTGCACTAGTTATGTCTTCAAGGACCACTGTCCTGAATCGAACGCCAAGTAGTTCACGTAGTCGACAGTACACCTCTGGTGTCAATGCCTTCGTCAGGATATCAGCAGGCACCGAGTCGGTAGGACATTAGAACACATATATGTTTTGTGCTTGTTGTCTTTCTTGCACGAAGAATGTCAATGTGCTTGCATCGCCCATGATGTTCCGGATTCTTGGAAATCCGAATTATGGATTGGTTGTCTTCGCCAATTTTCACCTGACCAACTTGGTCGTAGCCAAGTTCAAGCATCACCTGCTTGAGGTATAGCACTTCTTGTACTGAAGAGGCGAGAGCCACATACTCCGCCTCCGTAGTTGAAAGCGTCACCAGCTTTTGAAGTGAGCTGCGCCACAAAATGGGCGAGCTTCCGAACAGGTACATCACGTAACCTGAACGGAGCGTTGTGTATCAACACTGTTCGCGTAGTCGACATCGCTGTAGGCGCTCAATGCGTGTGATAGGCTTGCTTTGGTCACATCACGTGCACCGAGCGTAATACCATAGTTCCTCGTCCCGTTGAGGTATTGAAGTCCACGAACGATATAGTTCCAGTGACGGGGACTAGGGTTCTGGAGGTACCGACTGACTTGACGAACGAAGTTCGCAAGGTCCGAACGGGTCCCCATCATCAGGTACATGAAGCTACTCACAGCTTCTCGGTACGGGAACTTCTCCATGTCATGATTTTTTGCATCGGATTAAGGGCAATCACTCTCACTGAGTTTTTGCGAGGTCTCTTCAGCTGACCACACCGGTCTACTCTGAGCAAGGCCAAAGCGATCCAACCTCTTGGTCGCATACTTCGCTTGGTGCACGAATATGACGCGCTCACTGCGTCGTCGTTCAATGTGCCAGCCCAATAGGTAACTGACTCCACCGAGATCAGTCATCTGAAAGCGTTGTTTGAGGACCTCCTTCATCTCGGACACGAACACCTTGTTGCCGATCATCAGCAAACCGTTCACGTAGACACTAATAATATAGATATCAGCGCCTCGTGTCTTGATGAATACACAGTGATCTTCGACAAGTCGCACGAATCCTTCCGCAATCATGGCTTCGTTGAAGGTATAGTACCAGACACGCGGTGCCTGTTTGAGTCCGTAGAGTCTCTTCGTCAGGCCACACACATGGTCCTCTTTGCCCGGTTGAACATAGCCCACTGGTTGTTTTATGTAGATCTCCTATTGAGGAATCCATTGAGGAAAGCAGTCTTCACATCCATCTGCTCAACTTCCCCGTCCGTAGCAGCCGCCAAGGCTAGGAGTAGCCGGATTATCTCCATGCGCACCACCGGCGCACAGATTTCAGTGTAAACAATTCCATACTTTTGTAGGAACCCTTTGATCACAAGTCGAGCTTTGAAGCGGTCCACTGACCCATCAGACTTGTACTTAATCACGTAAACCCACCGGTTTTTCAGAACATTGCGCCCTCTGGGTCTGGGTACTGGGACCCATGTCTCGTTCTCTTCGTGGGAGTGGATTTTACTATCCATAGCTTTGCCCCACTGGGCGGCTTCTCCACTGGCAATCGCCTGCTTGTAAGTTTGCGGTTCGTTAACGCACTTGATAGCGAGGATAGCATACACGAACTGCTCATAGTTTGGTAAATCCTTGTCAGACTTGACAGGATCTTGCCCGGACTCGATTCCTGATGTACGTAGGTAGTCAAGCACTGAATCTTCTTCGGATAGAACAGCGCATGAAGGCTCGACATCGAGTGCACTCACTCGTGCACGGGCGAGGAGAGCCACTGCTCCCTCATTCTCGTAGCAGCATGGACACGATCGACCACGTCGCTTGACTTGGTAGGAATCACGTTGCGCGTCCACTAGCACCTGCTCATTGAAAAGACGTTCAGCTCGTCTCCGTTTGCGACGTTGTCGTCCGCTTGTCTTGGTTGGAACGCACACAGCGAGCGCTTCATGCTCGAGTACATTGCCTTGCCGACCGGGGTACGCCCTGTTATGCCCGCCACTTTCAACGGTCCGTGCAACCATGGACGCCACAATGTCTTGCCTTCCGGTACATTCTCTGCAAAGTGTCTCGTACTGACCAACGCCATCTCGCATGGACGTAGCGTAGCGTACACGGTATCATTTCGTCGACGACAACACACACAGTGTTGGCTGGAACTTCGATGCTTAGTCTCGTTCGAGAGAGGGCTCACCGCTTGCTCTCTCGCAGGATAGACATACCATATGACCACTGTCCTTGTCTTGTTGAAGTTTCTTGTTTCATTATCTGCAATGAATTGCTGGAACCATGCCACTGCACGTTCATCCAACACCGGAAGTCCATGAGGCTGGGTTGGATCTATCGGATTCGCCTGTAATTTCGCTTGTCCGCTTATGGTAGGCTGCCTTTGCACATCTGCTTGGCTCCTCGATGCGTCCACCGATCCTGGATGCCACTCATGGCTAGACCTAGTATTACTTCTGTTTCCGATAGTGATTCCATTCGGTTGAGTTTCCACGCTCCATGCACTTGGATGATCAGTTCTTGTACGCAAGTTTTCGCCACTGCGAGGACTCACTGCCCTTTGCCGATCCACCTCAATGACCCCTGGCAGTAAGGTCTCACCGACCTGCGCGCTTCCTGCCTGTGTCGGTTGCTCCAGCCGTGACGCACTCGTCCGCTGTCTACTCCAAGCATCCGAAGACTCACTGGTCCGATGGCCTCACCGGTTCTCGGTAGTTGAGCCTCGTTAGCTCTAGTCAGCCGAGCCTCACTGGTTCTGATCTCACGTGCCTCACTGGTAAACGATTCATCTATGGGATGAGTCCCACTGGAGCTAGAGTTGATGGCCTCACCGGCTTTTATCCCTTGTCTTATTGTCCGCTCCTTGGTCGCAGCATCTTCTGCACGAAGGATAACTTCCGCTGAAGGTGTCGCCTGCGCCAAGCGATCGTCGCAATGGTGCAGAGCTCGCAAAGGGCGGAAACCGGGTACGCGCACCCGCCCGATCGCTTCCCCCGACGCCATTCGGCCACCCGGCATCAGCTTTCGGGTACCCGCGGATACCCGTAGCTACCCGACATTAGCGTTCGCGCACTCGCACCTGCGGTAGGAATAGCAGTACATGTAAGTAATACGAGGGAAAATGAAGTTTAATGGAGCTTTGCATATAGATCTCAGTGGCAGATTTTGAAAGTGCTAACCGACAAGGTCACTGTTTAATTTCACGACTAGAACGTCGTCCAGCATAGATGGCTTGAGAGATCTCGTTGCCCTCCATTGCTCCAGAAGTTGTCTGTATCAACGTGTAGCATAATGCTATGTGATCGCGGCACCAACGCCACGAAGAGGATAATCCCTACAAGTCTGATCGGGGTTATATTCATCGCAACTTGTACATTCGAGAAAAAATAGTTAGGGTCGGGTATACCCGTACCCGCCCGAGGTTGCGTTCGGGTACCCATACCCTACCCGACCTCGGGTATACCCGGACGGGTATAAATTTTACCCGGCTTCGGGTACCCGATTGCGAGCTCTGCAATGGTGGCACCCACACCTGCGTTGTCTCTCATCTGGTAATGCATTCAGCACTCTGTCTGCAAGCTGGGGAAATTCGTCTCCTTAAAATTCACATCACGTGAATGGATGACTTCACAGTCGAGGAGACGTAGTAGCCTGTACCCAGAGCGGTCCTCTTCGCCATAACCAACGAATACATATTTCACTGCATGCGCTTCGAGTTTGGTTCGTTTGTCCTTCGGAATCCAAGCGTACGCAGCCCACCCAAACCTACGTCGCTTGTTTACCCTAGGGAAACGATTGTGCCCCAGCAGGTAAGGTGACCTCATGTCAACTGCCGCACTCGGCGTAATGTTGATGAGAAACGAGGAGGTCATCACGGCCTCGCCCCGCAGGGCACTCAACAAATGTCCTTCGAACACCAAACATAGGGCCTTTTCCATCACAATGCGTATGCGCTCTCTGCCATGCCGTGCTGCTGCGGAGTGTATGAGTGAGCGGAAGCGAGTGCCGTACTTCCCAATGATACGTGCCAGCTTCTCGTACTCCTCGCCGTTGTCACTCTGCACTCGTTTCATCTCATCGTCGTTCTCTGACACCACTGTGTAGATGGACTTGATTTTGACTTTGACCTTTCTCCGCAAGTCCTCATAGACGTGATAGACTTCGTCACGTTTCCGCATCAGGAAAGTAAACACGTAACGTATGTACTCGTCTACGAAGACAATGAAGTACCGATAACCACTGAAAGATGCTACTTGCAAGACGCCAATGTCCGTGTGGAACACTTTCCCAGAACGTGTGACCATCTTGGGAATTACTTCACTAAAGGGTAAGCGAGTGGACTTTGCGAACGCGCATGACTCACAAAAAAGATAATTGATTTGGGACTTAGGGAAGCTCACCGGTCCCGAATCGAAATAGATCTGATGTAGTTGTCTCATTGCGTTCACGCCAGGGTGTCCAGTCTGCCTGTGGCACCGCGAAAGCCTCTTTAGTATTAGCATTCCCATTAGCAAGCAGAGCACACCCACGCTTACCAATGTCATGCAGAAGGTAGAGGTCCACCTCTCCACCTCCGGGGGCGGACAACACGTATCCGTCTCCATCATGACGCATGGTACACTCCCGTTTGTCAATGGCGATTTTGAATCCATAATTCACCAGGGCCTTGATCACCGAAAATAGGTTGTGTGCCACACGAGGCAAGCAGTTCACTTCCTTGAGCTCCACTATGCGCACCGCATTAGTGAGTCCTTGACGAAAATCGCACAGTTCCTTTTCCGAGAATTGCGAAGTGGATTGACAGTCGTCTCCATGCTCGACTCAATTGGTTAACTGCACGAACAAGTCGATGTCCTTGCACATGTGTGACGTTGCACCCGTGTCGACCACCCACGTCAACTCGCAGTCGATGTTGCACTCACCAGACCCATCGCTGGTTTGTCAGGAGCACTAAGGTTGGCAGCCACTCCTACACTCGCTTGACTCTGCGTCGGGTCCGCCACTGCTTCACCTAGCGTGGTCGTTGGGATTGACGAGTCTACTGCCTTGTCCTCTTCACGCTTACGCATATCTTCACGAAGCTGGTTCTCCAAGTTCTCAAGCGTTTCATGCAGTTGCTCATGACTCGCAGCAGTAGAGATGAACCGTAGTCCTTCCTCAGAGTAAACACTATCACTCGCATAGGGATCTTCGGGGAGAGTGATGGGCCACCAAGCACTTGACGCCAATTGTCGGGATTGTCCTCGTTTCGAATAGCGCGAGATGCACGCCTCACTGCTTTCTGACGGTCGGTGTAGCCCCGGTGCTTAGCTTCCATACGAACTTCAAGGTCGAAGCGCTTCTTGACACTTGCACGAGTGAGTCGTTTCTCAATGCGTGTCATCTTTGGCTCTTGTTGATGTTCTCAATGATCTCATCACGAGTAATCACCAGAACGCCCGACGACCCGTCCTCATCACTGTCCTCTTCCTCACCGAAATTGGAAGTACGGTTGCCCTCGAGCTTGTACTCATATGTACCGTCACCACGACGAATACATGTCATGCCCTTGTCACGAATGTGGGCGGCAATGAGATCCTTTTCTCCTTCTTGGAAATCGGTGCGCCATCGTGCAGCCGATGGTCTTGGTAGAGCTGGGACTAGCCCACTCACAAAGTACCCACGCTCTCGAGGTTCATCGCGGGGCTTGGGTGACTGACGACCTCTACTACGGGGAAAATGCAGATTCCCGTATGAGTCTCGGCGACGGGGTGATCCATCACCACGACGGTCGTACGAACGCCCATGGCGCTCATCAGGATGGGCACTGCCTTGCTGATAATGGTATCGTTCACGTGAGCGGGAACGTCCTCGTGTTGGTGATCGTACACGTCCACGCGATGGAGAGCGATTCCTTGGCCACGTGGCGGTGAATAGCCTCGTCCAGGTGGCGCTGGAGAGAGTTTCCTTGGCCCACGTGGCAGTGAATAACCTCGTCCGGGTGGTGGTCCACGTTGATCACCCGGATGGAGGGGTGGACCATGTTTGTTACGGTAATACAGTGGTGGTCCAGCAAAAGGTTGTGGATAATATCCACGATCATCATGTCTCGGTCGTGGTGGCGCTCATCACGAGGTGAGGATGCAGATGGAAACCAGGCCCATGTGGATGGTTGTAATAAGGAGGCTCTGGTCATCCACCCGTACCCGCGTGGCTCATTGCCGTACTGAGGAGGTGGGAGTCCGCAACCAAGGGGTGGATCCCGCTGGTCACCATAATTACAGTAGTCTTGACGTCCACGATCGCCAGCGTGAGCACCACTGTGCCCACCGGTCCACTGACCACTTGCATGTGATGCCGGCCCACGTGGCGGAGAGCGTCTATCATCATGACGTCGTCCATCGTCGTGCTTGTGGCCACTATCTCTGTGATCAGGTCGCTTGAGGTCCTTCTTATTGAACTGCTTGCCGTGTTCTGCTTCTTCTTGGGTGGCTCGGAGGTGCTGACCTTCTCGCCCCTGTTCGGGTTCTCGGGCCAGTGCGGCCAGTCTTCTTGCACGCGAAGCACTCCCTCTCAAAGTTTCCACCAGCAGGCTTAGCTTCCACAGCAGCATAAGCCTATTCCGCCTTGCCCTTTTCCTGACCACTGCCTTCTGGACGGCGACGCTTCAGCTCGGAGCTCACTAGCTCCATCAACTTGATGTACGAGAGAGTCTTGGCCTGGCCCAGCCATCCTCGCACGATGTACTCCCACGATGCAGGTAGCGCGTGTTGGAGTATCATCGACTTGAAGATGTCAATCAGCTTTATGTCGATGACGCGCTCGAACGTGATGATGTTTGAGTCCAGCGTCTGCACGAACATCTCAGGGTTCTCGGCATCGTCGAGTCTTGTACCGGAACACACCCGGGTACGAGCTCGCATAGTCGGTGGGGTCACGCGTCCCAAAGTGGCCTTCGATTGCCTGCCACATGGCGTGCGGACACACTAGTCCTTGCACAAGCTTGCGGTAGTTGACTGGAAGGCTCAGTACCAGGATGTAGCACACGTCCGCCTTCTCGGTCTCCATCCGCTTTAGAAGTCGAGCAGTCTCCTCTCAGTCGGTCACCAGGCCGGAGGGGTTCGGCTCCTTCCTGTCATTCTCCTTCTTCTTCTTGTTGTTGTTGCCATCACCTCCGTCACCATCTTCATCATCGTCATCCTTGTCACCAGGACGAGGTGTCGCGTCGTCTGGGCCACTGTCCTTCCCCTGTAGGTCCACCACCGGAGGGTACTCACGTCTTTGAAAGATGTACGTCTTGGTCGGGTTGTAGTCGCTCACCGCGATGTAGCCGAGCTTGCCGTCCCCACTGAGAGCAAACAGCTGAAGCAATCGAACTCCTCACGGTACCCGCTGAACGTCGGCCACTCGCGCTTGCAACTTCCTTCTCTGGAACTTGGGCTCATAACCTTACGTGGTCCGCGTCACTTTGCGTAGGGGGCTACCAGTTAAAACGGGGAGAAGAAAGATGCTCTTGTTAGTCTGGGGCAAAAGCCAAAGTGAGGATTCTTCTGGAGCGGCGGCCAGTTATCTATAACCTAATATAGTACATCCGGGAAAAACCTCGTGCGGAGGGAAACCCCACGGTTGAAGTTTAGCTGTCATGTTACCCACACTATTACCAGTAGACCGTTGAAAAAGCGGTATCTTGACAGGAAGAGCATCCCGCCAAAGTTGGCTATTGTAGCATACCTCGTAGAATCATTGTTCAAACATCTCCTCAACCAACCAGCTTCAGCACCCACCCAAGCAACCAGCAGTACTTAACATCGATTATGAGTCCCCATCTTCAGTCCCAGTCTTTTTTGAAGTTTTGAAGTCTACGTACCCCACTACTCGACTCCCCAGACAGTTCTCCGGGCTCAGCTCATCCCGTCTGACTCGCCGTGCAACACACATCTACCCAGTTTCCAGGACTATATTGCTCGATTCTATCATGTCAACCAACAACGCTCAAGCGCTGGATCAACCATTCGGAAGTGTCCCTTTTAGGCTCGACCATGACCCTGTTAAGGAAGCTATTGCGATGGGTGTGCTGCGGCCTGATATTTAGCTGACGGAAACGGATCGCTCGAATGTCGACTTCGGGTCTGCTTACAACCGGCGGAGAAACATTGCTACAGACTGGTTTGGTGCACAAATGGCTGTTCAGCTTCGCTGTAAGCAATATGCGACTAGGTGATGCTTTCGGCTCTACGTCAAGTACAACAGCTCCAAGTCAGATGGCTCCGGTAATGTCAAGTATCGCTGCAAAATCCTGCATGGACAACAATTCTTCGACACAACGCAATCCAGTTCAAAGCTGGAATGTCCCTTTTTTATCAATTTCTCTGGTGTCGACGGTAGCTGGAAGCTCACCAAAGCAAACTTCAACCATAACCATGCGATGCATGTCGGGTTCATCCAGGCTCCATGTGCAGAGAGCTCTGCTTCAGAGGTCGCTACATCGATTTGCAACACGACGATCCAGACGGAGGACATAGTTGTGTTGGTCGAGCGAGAGATGCTGCCTACGCAAAATCGACTGCGACTATGACTGGTGCCACAATTTCCAAATTATTATAAGGAAAGGGTTTGACTGTTAGTCGCACTGTCGTAAAGACCCAAATCGACGATCGTCTGCGTGGAGATCGGCTGGAAAGCTACCAAAATCTCGAGTCGTACCTGCGCTTGGTGGCGAGTAAGAACCCTGGGTCGGTCTGACGCTTCGAGAAGTAGACTGATGACCAGTTCAGAAGGGCTTGCTTCATACCCAGCGTCGGTGTGCACGTTGCGCGTTTCGCACGGCGCTTGTTCAGATTTGATGGTGCTCATCTAAAACGTGACATAAACCAGTACGGTGTTTTTCCTTGTGGCTACGTCGAAGGACTACAACAAGTGTATACTTCTGTTTGCGTTTTGGGTTGGTCTCCAAAGAAAAATACGACAATTGGATGTGGTTTATGACGTTGTCAAGGAGGCATTCGGCGAGCTCCGCAAGTTCACGGTCGTGTCAGACCAACAAAATGGACTTTTGTAAGCAGTGCGCGACGTTTTTCCAGAAGCAGCTCATTGCTTTAGCTTGGCCACATCATGGGAAACATCACGTCAGGGGGGGCATCAATGACCAGCGAAGAGCGCGGTCTCATCTGCAAGATGGCTCGCAGTGACTGTAAATGTGAATATGTGTTGTTCAATTCCGAACTTTCTCGATCCAACCCCAAGGCGGTGGGACATCTAGAGAATCTCGACGCTAAGCATTGGGTGAAATATCGCTTCCATGAAGAGTACCAGCTTCCGACTTAAGGGGAGATCACTTCGAATCTGTCGGAGCAAGCGAATTACTGGATTGGCAACAAGTGCCGTAGTGCCAAACCGCTCGATGCTTTCGCCATTTATTTTCGCCAGTTAAGCCGGCTGATGTTTGTGCAGGCAGCACGCACAGAAGAGCAATATGGGGAGCGTCTGGTGCCACACCTCGCTGAGAAGATGAGAGCTCTGACTATCGCCGCGGAAAAGTATGACGTGATCCCATGCATGGAAGGCTGTCCATTTTCTCGGCCTCGCGAAGCAGAAAGGGTACATCCACCCCTGGAGACAAGTATATTTTCCTGCCAAGGAATGTACGTGTGGTGATTGGGTGGATACCGAGTTCCCATGTGTGCATGTCGTCAAAGCTGCAATAGTGAACGGGTCTCCTTTGACTGGTCTCTCTAATGGCGCCCGGCTATCAGTGGCTCATTTCGGAAACACATACAACGTTCCTTAGAATCCACGGCCAACCGGTGTGCATCTCAGCAAAGATATAACGTTCAAGATGCCTCCAGTCGCGGAGCTACCACAAGCGAAAGGGAAACGAGGGTTGAAGCCGAGACCGAGGCCAAAGCACAAGCGTAGGAAGACCAAGGGAGGCGATAAATAGCGCAGGTAGCGGAGTTGAAGCAGATACATACGCATATCGGTCAGATACATATCTAAATTGCATGAACACAAAGCTGTCTGATCACTTTTGAGTGTTCTCGTGCGCAGGCATGTTTGATTTAATTTTCAGTGTGTGTGACCAGATAGAGACATACCATTTTAACTGAGAACAAAAAAAGCTGACCAGGTTTGGGGTGACTAGACACAAACTAAATTCAATCAAAATATAGAACTCTGAGTCAAGTGCAACTCCGTATTTGTATTACCACTATCCGCACAGGTCGACGAGGTCACTAAAGTCTACCTTGGTAAGCTGTTTCGCCTGCTCAAGAGCGGATTCCACACTTGCTTGCCGTCCCCCTAAACCAGAACGCCATCAGCCCGCTCCAACTTGTATTTGAGGTAGTGCATGCGGCAGCCTCGCACTGGGCCTTCTTGGACTTTTTATCGTGTTCAATAATTGTCGGCGAAGATTGCTGGGCGTGCAAACTTCTTCGCGCACTTCCAGCAAGTGCGAGGTTTACGCTGGCGCGGCCTCCCCGGCTTCTCGCGGAGCTCGACAGTCATGGTTGGTTGGTAATCGCACTTGGAGTGATTGTGCGAACTTAGGAATCTACTTAGTAGTAGTTTTTACAGGAACCGGATGTATGTAAGAATAAGTACAAGTTCACTTAGATAAGGTAATTCCTCGAAATATGCATCCTGGGTAGCGTCCGTGTCCCCCATAAGAGCATCACCACCGGTTGGTCTCGAAGGTAGTTTAAGGTAAAGGTCTATTAGAGGCCGCTGTGCCAATTAGGGGCCACTCGTCTAGACCAATGAAATACTCGCATTTATTTTGATTGGTCGCGTATAGCATACCGTATAAGAGGCAGTTGAGATTTCAGAGTGAAACCAAGTCAAATAAGCGACACTCCGATTTGTATGCATATACTGAACTTTAGTGCAAAATAGTGCTATTATTAGCACCATCTTAGATTCTTGCGTCCCAATGGGCACGACCTTGGAATATACATGTAGTTGGTATAACTATGGAGCATGCTAGCAAATTAGCAAAATCGTCAGCTTTTCATCGGTACCCTTGATGTGTCATACCTGGTAGATTTTAGCAGAGCAAACATTACAATCAAAAACTTGCGTGATGGCCCCTGACTGGCCATTTACTTATCTTAAAAGTAGCGCCATCAAGACTCGGGCGATACTTATGGCTCCCAGCGGCAGGCCCCATTGTAGGTTTTAACTTCACCAGGACCACTTCACCAGGACCTATAGCCTCTACAGTAGGCTCCAGGGTGACACTTGAGAAGACTTATTTTAAGTATCGGATCTCAAGATAATCGACTTGCTTTCAGTATAGTGCAAAAGGAAACGACGGAAGCAACAATTGCCATCTTCAACCTTGAGCAACGAGCAAGAATGGAGTGAAAGCGAAACCATCCAGCTCTGCCGTTCATGAATGGAGATTTCGGAGGACGCTGCTCGAGGGGCTGGGTACAGTAAAAGAGGAAAACCTTCGCCAGTCGATTGTATAACCACGGTCTGGAGAACAAGAGCGGTGATGACGCGGATGATCACACATCAGAGTGAGACGTGCGAAGGCCGCTGTTCACACGAGCAAGCCCCCAAAATACATCACCACCGAAAGCGAGCGAAAATCTAGCGCAACAACATAGAGGAAGCGCACCATAGCATTAATTGGGAGCGGGGTTCACCTTGAGCCCTCCTCAAGGATCAACAGCATTCATAAACCCCTTGGTTCCCAGAAATAGGTGCTCAGAACGGTTTAATGATAGTCGTATCATACGACATTGCTGTGTCATTTGAAACTGGTACGTGGGAGAGTTGTGACATAGAAGATGGTACATAAGTTTCAATAGGTTTGTAGAGCAATGTCATCAATGATACACATTTCCAGTCAGGCACAGAGTCGGTAAAAAAGTTTCCCGGTGAAGCCAGTCAGTGGGAAAAACTAAGCGAAAAGGAACGTTGGTTCAAGAAAGCGTGCATTACGACCTGACAAAACCGAGTACTCATCACGTGACACGCAGGCAGAAATTGTTGTGATGGATGGAGAAAATGAGGGAGTGAGATTCATAGAGAAAACCCCTGACCTGGGTCCAAATCATCTACATTGCTCGACGAATCTCAACAGAAATTTATCGTCTTCACTATCATTCACGTATTCGTCCGCTTCATCATCACCCTCGTTATCCTTGCAAATATGCAGTTGTCACGCGTCTTCTTCCGCTTACATATTTGGGCTCCGCAGCACAACTCTCTTCCCCAAATTAGGTGGGATCGACTCGCCCGAGTCGAAGTCGTCGTACCATATCTCGAAGCACGTTTTCGCCACGCCCTTGTACTCACGGCGTATTTTGTTGCACAACCAGCACTTGACATCGTCGTCGAGGGAGCATCGTGGCAATCAATGGCTCCAGGATGAAGATGCAGCAGGGGGTAGCAAAATGCAGCGGTGTGTACGAGATGGTGAGGTAGTTATCCTCGTCGAGTCGCCAAAGTTGTCGAACATCGACGAGCAGCCCCACTCCCACGTGGTTTTTGTTGGGCAAGTGAGAGTTGATGGGATTGGCCAGCATGTGTTAAGTGAGTGCCTACCGGTGGAGACGGACCTCCTTGTGTTTCTTAGTCAGCACAGGTGAACTTTTACGCTTCTTGTAGTTCATGTTAGGGTCAGCCTGAAGGTGCTCACGGATGCGCCGTGCACTTAAAGGTAGCTCTAGGGCCATTTTCAGCTTAGTAGAGCTGAGCTGCCCTTTCGAGGTTTCGCGAAGCAGCCGGCGATGAGCTGTCCGGGTCAGCTTCTTCGGCCTTCCCGACCATTTCGACTTGGTGTAGCCCTCTGGATCTGTCAAGAAGGGGCCTACACGTACAGCTATAGCTCGCTCGCTCATCCGGTGCTGCTCTTTTTGGGTGAGTTTGGGCCCGCAGGGCATGCTTAAGTACCCACGCATACGAAACCAATACGTTAGTAGGCTCCCACCAGATAGGATAAACACGTCCTATCACAACGCGAGCCCGCCTAAAATGATATTATCAGGTGGCTCTCCAAGACGCCCATCACTGTATACTCTCCGCCAGCACTACCACTTGTCAGTGACAACGTATCTACTTCTAAGTGTACGAGTTGATTGGTTCATACGCATGCGGCAAGCGCGTGACTGTTAGATACGTGTATCCATAACAACCCGCGGACTCGTTGGTGCTACAAAAGGAGAAAAGAAGATTTCAAGTCAGTTGACAAAGTGACCAGAAGGAAGGAAGCCGCTCAAGAAGAAGAAATTCATCCGCCAATGACATCCGAGAAGGAAGGAAGGCTGCGTGAGGCCTGCGAGGGGGGCGACCTGGCTACTGTTCGAAGCTTGGTGGAAGGAGAAGACGTGTATCTGGAGGCTGCCGATCAAAAGGCCGCGGAAACGCCCCTGATGCAAGCGAGTTAGAAGAGCCGTCTGGAGATGCCTCATCTCTTGCTGGAGTGTGGCGCAAAGATGGACGCGAAGGACGGAGTCGGACACACAGCGTGGAGCTTCGCGGTCAGGGAGGGGCATCTGGACATTGTAAGACTTTAGTAGAGAAGGTCAGAGGTGTGAATGAGGCCGACGAGAACGGGGATACGCTTGCTGCATACATAAGCCATGTGGATGTGGTGTTGTGGCTCATAGGGGAAGAAGGGGTGATGTGAATTGGGAAGGGAAGGTCTATTTATGTATCTTTGCGGATGGGAGGCGCCCGATGCAGACGTGGTGAAGCTACTTGTGGACAAGTACGGCACGGACGTCAACGCAAATGACAACGAGTATAAGACAGTAATGATGCATCTTTGCCGGTCAGGAAATCCCGATGCACACATTGTGAAGCTTCTGATAAAGGAGTACGGCATGAACGTTCACCCAGTGGACGAAGAAGGAATAATAATTATATTTTAATTTTTAAAACTTTGCAGGAGTGTGGCGCGGACGTTAACGCAGCGGAGAAAGAATGAATGACAGCATTGACCTATCTTTGTAGCTCCGTAGAGGTTGACGCAGATCTTGTGAAACTTCTGATGGACGAACTCGGCCCAGACGTCGACGGAGTAACAACAGCAGAGTGCCAGTATTGATGTATCTTTGCAGCTTACATAATGCACATGCAGAAGTTGTCAAGTTTCTGGTAAAATAGCACGGAACAGACGTCAACGCAAAAGACGACGCCGGATTGTCAGCGCTTATGTTGGCCGCTGAAAGAGAACATACTAAAATAGTCAACCTCCTGGTCGAGTTGAATACAGACTCGAATGCAACCGATAACTATCATCGGGTAGCACGAGATTATGCGTCCCGCAATGGGCATATACAAATTCAAGATTTGCTCAACAAATGTGAGCGAAGCTTAACTACGCTAGATCGATAATTATGCTGAACAGCCGCAGTGGCTTATCCGTGCTACCGAGATTGACCTCGGGCGGTTTGCATCAGCTACGGTGTAGGAAGCAATTTCTTCGGAACGTGGCTCGACTCTGAAGTCATGATCAAGCTTGGGGAGCAGATATGGCATTCGTTGAACAAGTTAGTCTTTGGGTTAACCCTACCGTTATACCCATACAAGTCTATATTAAGCGTCAGCATACAAACGTCAAGTCAAACGCGGCAAAAAGATACATAATGTACCCTTGGGAATTATTCCGTCTCACAGGTTGACGCCAAAATTATATTAGAGAGGAGGTTTTCGGGCGATTTCCTTAAGGTATTATTTTGCAGCAGCGATGCCATTCGTCCAAAATCGCCAGCCAGCGGGGCTGATGCATGGAAAATCTCAGTAGGACGAGTACCGTGAAGCTAAAATTGCATTAGCAGCAGTACCGTGGAGACCATGGTGGCGTCCTACGTAAGGACTCGCCGTGGATGCGCCAAGCCGTGGACCGCGGACTCTTCTGCCGCTTCGAGGAGGTGAGCAACGAGGTGGCCCGCCTCGCGCGCATCAAGAGCATGGAGACGTCCATGATGGACGTCTTCTCGTCCGAAGCCGGAGATGCCGCCGAGCCGCAT
>JAIKVD010000233.1:0-25536 GCA_024679075.1 Phytophthora uliginosa | reverse complement strand
CGAGAAGACGCGCGCGCGCCACGGAGGGCGAGTACGAAGGCAGCAGAGGCTGGTGCTCGCCGCCTGCGGACCCCATGACGACGGAGGTTACGATTATCTGGCGGCTGATCGGAGAATGACCAGCAGAAGGATCTGCTCAAGTGCGTGGCCGGTCTCCACACTAAAAATAGATCAAGTTGCTGATGGGGGGTGCTGATTGGTTGGCTCCAGCGAGTTGACAGAGGTGGTAAGTTCCCAGTAATCCGGCTCTGACGGACGCTCGCTTACGATGAGGAAGCGCATGAAGTGCTACATGTAGTGATCTCAGGGTCGCAGAGAGTTATTGATAACTGCGAGAATGAATATCCTGGTGCCTTCTGGGCACAGAATCTGGGGGTGCAGTCACCCCGGTGACATTGCCACTGACAACGCTTTGTCCACCGCCACCGAGGGTGCTATAGTCCAGGCTCGTTGAAGCTGGTCTCACGTTATATTCTACGGACCGCTGGAATGCTACATTGCCCGGTGTAAGCGGCGAGACCAAATGGGCACAACCTCGAAGAAACTTATTTTGTTACTCGGATTGGGGTAGCTATGGCGGCATTACATGTACCAAGCGAGACCACTCGGATGCATGCTCGACCCACATATTGAAGTAGTGCTCGGCGAGCATTTTCGTCTCGCACGCAGCCCAGTAATCGCTGCCAAGCTTAACGTCGATCGTAGTTGCATCCACTTGGGTGAATTTCATGGACTGGCATCTGAATCTGCCGACTGCGCGCATTGACCACGGTATGAGTGCGTGACTGAGCGTTTGCCGTTGGCCTCGATCTCCGGTAGTCGTCGAGCAAGTTGGAAATAGCGAGTGTAGTTTGGAATGTTGCAAACCATGACGAAATGCCGAAGTCTTCTAGTACTTGTATGTTGACAAGATCTCGGCGCTGGTGATTCCCGTCTGGAAGGATGATCAGCACAGCCACACAATTCATCGGCGCTGAGCTCACAAACGCGTCAGCATCATCCAGCTTGCAGCTCACGCGCATGGTGAACATCGCGCGAGCCAGGAACGTATTGTCCTCCGCCCTGCGCAGCAGAGGCGAATGGCAGTGCCATGATGGCGCACTAAACAAATCTCCACGAATCGAAAAGTCGAGGGTGCGAAAGAAATAGTCTGGGTCAAAATTAGCCTACCGACCCATTTCAGATACATGTACCGTATTCCAAATAGATGTAGTCTACTTATTTTGCGTTGCACGAAGAAGCTCTGAAATATAGTATTAAGTATTTGTGCCTTTCACTAATTCTGCCGAGATAATTCTGGCATAATTCTAATCCTATCTCGATCTTAATTATGCCTTGGCTTAGCTAATTCCATTGTTAATTTAGGGTTGTCCGAACGTGGCCGAATTAAGGTGGCGATGGTGAAGATGAGTTAAGGCGGAATAAGCTAATCCAGCCCGAGTTAGAGGGAAACAGGGCGATTGGCGGTTTGCTGCCCGCCAATCTGTGTTTATCCCGCCGTATCTCCGTCGATTAGCTTGCAAAGGCTGATGGCGGGTGTTAGGGGGAGTGTTCACAATCATAGGCAGAATTAGCATTAAATAAAGGTAGGTCGCCCTTTTATGGATCTAATTCCGCCTGAATTAACAGTCCACCCGCCAAAATCGGTGAAAGGCACAATAATACTATGTAATAATATTAATGATAATGCCGAAAACATTCAACGAAAAGTGTGCTAGAGCAATACAAAATACACAGTACAGAACTGTCTTTTACACTGAAAATCTGTCTTTTGGTTTATTTTTGGTAAAATATAAGGTTTTCATGGTAGTGCAATGGGAACGTGATTAATTCGACGGATGAAATAATGTGGTCCACAGAAAAAGTAGGTATCGCTTCAATACAAATATCAAGTACAACGCCCATATAAAACTTTTGTTTTGCAGACACATCGCAGATTTTACTATTGCAGGCATACTAGCGGCTTTGTACAGAATCATATAAAATTACACGGGGGAAACAGAGATCGAAAGATGATACCCATAATCGGTTTAGACAGGCTAGCCGTCAGCTGCTGTAATGCAGCTGACGGCAATTTGCAGCACTTTGCTGCATCTTTACTTTGCAGCCTGCATATTGTAAGTACATTGAAAGCACAACACCACGGATGGCGCTTGTGCGTCGTCTGTGCAAACGCGGTGCAGCTGTAACCATTCAAAAGCACGTGCGTAGAGCATTTGCCCGACGGCAAGCTAAACGACTTCGTGCGCGTCGCCGACGAGCTCTCAACGTTCTCGGAAAACTGATTCGGTCACGCGATGCTCAGCTCTTGCAAACAGGTTTCGACGTGCTGCGTCAGCACGTCCAGGAGTATCATCGAAGGAGACGTGAGCCTATTATACTCATACAGGGACTTTTCTGAGGCTCTTTTCAAGCAGCGCTACCGCCTCCCATTGACGGAAGCAGTGCTCCAATGGTTTTTGAGAAGCCGCGACCAAGAGTCTCGTCTGTGCTGCCTTCTTGGTCATGATGGCACGTGCTTGGCGCTGTGCCCGATGGCGCCGGAAGGTGCGCTGCACCAAACAAGCTGCCTCGTGTTGATTTGCCGTGTCTTAAGATCCTTGCTCGACTTCTCCACGGCCAACACGTTCATGATTCCGTTCGCGTCGATGTCGAAGGTCCCGTCAATCTGGGGAACGCCACGGGGCATGGGCGGGATATACGTCAAGCTGTCCAAGTGTGTCTTCTGCGTCGATAAGATTCCATGCCTCGGTGACTTTGTTGGACGTAACGGAGTTTGGATGGATCCCGACAAGGTGCAGACCATCAAGGACTGACCGGTGCCGCGGACGCAAGAGGAGCTTCACAGTTTCCTGGGTCTGACCGGCTACGTGCAACGCTTTTGTCCGGAGTACGCATCGCTAACAGCAACCATGTTCACCCTCCTGAAAAAGAAGACCAAGCGTAACGCGAACATTCATCTCAACGACGAGCAGTTGGGGAACTTCAAGGCTGAAGCGGAGGTTGTGCAATCCACCAGTACTTCATCTCCCAAACTTCAACCAGCTGATGCATCTGCGTACGGACGCCTGCAAGTTCGCCGTTGGCGGAGTACTTTTCCAGGTCGTGGATGGAGTTGAACGGTCTATAGCGTACACCAGCCGGAAGATGAAGCCAGCAGAACTCAACTACCCTACCCAGCAGCAGCGATTGTCCACGCGCTGGCAGCATTCCGGATCTACTGCCTGGACGAACCGTCGATTGTCGAGACGGACCACAAAAGTTTCGAGGGACGGTTCATGCAGAAGATGGCCAACCGTCTCCTGGCTCGTTGGTATGATATCCTCGCGGAGTACCAGCCGATGTTTTCGTATCCCCCTGGTGCGAAGAACGGCATCGCTGATGCTTTGAGCCGAAGACCAGATCTACGACCACTTAAGCGTGACCAGTTTTGACGATACGTAGCAATCAGCACAATAACCAGCGACTCGGAGTTGATCGCTCGCATCAAGAAGTCGTACGAGAAAGACCGCGATGTACAAGTCAGCTTGGCAGCGATCAAGATACGCAGACCCAACTCGAAACCAAAACGGAAGCACCATCAGCAGAAGAAATACCGATGCTATTCTGAAGCGAACGGTTTGCTCTGGTACCAAACTCCTGCAGATGATGTTCGGCGAGTTGTCGTGCCCAACGATGTGAAGTTGCGGCAGACCATTATCGACGAGTGTCCTGACACCAATTACGGTGGTCATTGCGGTGTTGAACGGACATACTTGACGCTAGCACGCCACTTGTACTGGTCAAAGATGTTGAGGTCCATCCAACGGTTTATCGCTCACTGCAAACCTTGTCGGAAGAACGAACCGCGGTTGACGAAGCCCCTGGCATGCTGGAGCCACGAAGCATCCCTGACGAACGGTGGAGGTCAATCTCCATGGACCTCATCACCGATCTTCCTCGAACAAAGAGGGACGTTGACTCCATTTGGTCGTCGTCGATCGGTTGACCTATCGTTGTCATTTCGTATGACGGTGACGGCTGAAAGTGTTGCTCGTCTCCGACCGCGACCAGAAGTTCGTGTCCGCCTTCTGGCAACATGCCTTCAAGTCAATCGGAATGAAGCTAAGTATGACCGTAGCACATCGAGCGCAAGGGAACGGACAGACGGAGCGCATGAACAGAACCTTGGAAGAGTATCTTCGGTGCTTCGTCGGTCCACTGCAGGATGATTGGGATCTCCATCTCGCCAACGCCAAATTCGCTATCAATTCCACCGTCAATTCCAGCACGAAGCTCGCGCCATTCGAAGCCGATCTGGGCTACATTCCGCTGAATTCTCTTCAACTTGCATCTGAGCAGCTCGAGAATGCCCCCCAGAGTCGACGCGGGGCGGATTTCCACGAGAGCCAAGCCGCCATCTTACTGCGTTGTCGAGAATCACTAGCACACGCGTAAGATAGGATGCGGGGTGTATACGACCACAACCGCGAGGAGCAAGTCTTCGAGGTCGGCGACCAAGTATACTTGAGTACACAGCACTTGGACCCAAAACACACAGGATTACCGAACTCGACCAATTTGAGACCTAAATGGATGGGTCCGTACACTGTGGTCAAAAAGCTTCATAACCATGCCTACGAACGGAACATCCAAGCAGGGAATAAACTGCATCCTGTCTTCAACACTGGCTCCCTCCAGCCGTATATGGAGCCATCCCGACTGTCAAGACCGAACGATGTCGTTCTCGCAGATGGAAGTATTGGTCAGCTGGTAAAGAGTCTCCGTTGGAAGCGCACTCGTAAACGAATGACCCAATATCTTGTGGAGTGCGAAACAAATCTGAAAATCGATCTAGAATCTTTCGCAAGTGCCTAATTTCATCGCTGAATTTGAAGCAGCAAGGCGAAAGAGGCGCCGAGAACGATGATGCTCCAAACAGTGGAAGGGGGGGGGGCTCATAGGCCTACATGTATTTCCGTACTACGTCCCCATACAATTGCTGCTTCATGCGCTTTTCCCGCTTCCGTTGCGTCTTTGACTTGCGCTTGCCGTGACGACACTTGTACCCAGGTTGCGACTCCACTCGAGCCATCCATTTCACGCTCTCAATCCATTGCTGGTTACTCAGAGGAAGAACGTCCATCGGCGGATCATTACCAGCGTTGAAGTTGTCCAGCGCAATGAGCCTGCTATTAGCACCTCAGTTTACCACGACAAAACAATGTCCGACTCCATCTTGACCAGCGCTCACTAGATAAACACCTGGTGCAAGACCGCGATCAACTTCACGAAGCGTCCGGACATTCGCACTCGAATTTAAAAGAACATTCTGGAAAAGATGGTCGTAATTCAACGGCACACTCTGCCGCTGACCAGCTTGAAGAACTCCGAAGCATCTTCGCGCGAGACGCCAAACTCGATGGAGGGAGGTCGCGTACCCTCAAAGGCATCCCACATTGCCATAGTAACCAAGTCTGGCCGGCCAAGGCTGAGCGGAAAGCATCCATGAAGCACGTTCCAGCCTCCGATGCTGAATCGCGCTCATTAGCCCAAGCGGTGAAGGGTCTTGACTCTCCGGAAGCTTTCCAAACATCAACGTGCACCATCATGTGTCGTGTCGACGGCTTGTCGAGCTGTTTCATCCAAACCCAGCTCAACTGCAGCGGACGACCTTTCCAGTGAACCAAGTAGCAACGATGCGGAGCTTCTCCCTCGGCATCCAACAGACGCCCGATATCGACAACAGTGTTATAATCCCAAGGTGCCTTCGGGTCATAGTGATTCTTGTGACCGGTGGACGGATGCTTGGCAGGAACCGGTGGAAGAGGATTTGGATGCCAGTGTGAACCTTCATCGCCACGACGTAAACGAGCACGCCCGACGTTCCAATACCGGGTAACGCGGCTGCGTAAGGACGACCAAAGTGTTTTGATTTCACGTGGCGCGACGTTCGTGAGGCGCAGTATGGCATCGGCGCCCCCGTCTGTCACGAACCCGTCAAAGATTGGGTGTTGCGGTGCCGAGCTCTCGTTTTCTTGGAGGACACGTGGGTAGTCGGCGAGCTCTTGGCGGCGGCTGTTGTCGCGTTCTTGGAGCTCCAACAGCACGGACTGCAGATGTTGACGACGGAAGGCTCGGACATCTTGGTTGAGATGTGTTCGGAGGCGAGGTGGGTTACTTGGAGAGAACTTGGCGTTTTCGGAAGTGAGCACCCGGATTGCTACAATAGGTGTGTTGTTTCTCCTCGGCTCGCATTATTCTAGAAGATGCAAATGTGTAAGAACGATCTCGAAAAGTCGAGAAGACAATCGAAGTCGGCAGCTCGACCATCGTCCATGGGCGTCTGGGATTTGTACATTTCCATATGTGTTTTCTAGGTGGGGACAAAAACACTCGAGATGTACCAACGCACCCCACTATACAACAGGTCTTTTGGGTCTAGTAGACCCATTACAATTTTGAAGTCGGTAGAATTTGCCGACGTGGACAGCTTGAGCAGGATACACTCGCCCTCGAACATCTTGCCCTGGTGACACTACCCCTTAAAGCTCGACGTCGATCCAGATCAAGCTTGCTCTCGACAGTGTCCGCGTACCCACGCACCTTGATAAATAGCTCAGTCTTGAGGGACTACAGCGGCCCCCACGAAGCCTCAATGTCCTGCAGGCCCGTCCAGATCACCAGTAGCTCCCAGCGTGATGCATCAGCATTGTACCTGTGATCCGAGGATCCGTCGACGCCCTCCAGCATTCCTTGGTTCGACACGAACTCGCGGATTGTTTACGTCACGTCCAGCGAGGAATCCGCGTAGAAGCGAAGCCGTAAGTTAGGTGGTCCCTGTGAACAGACGACGGATCATGAAGGAGTGTGAGCGAGACCACCCATTGCGCCAACAACTTGTTGTGGGCAAGTCGATCATCAGCGATACCAGAGAATATATTATCTAACGTCGAAGTTGGCCGTAGTTTCGTTTGTCGTCGCTATGTCGTAGAGAAGTTTCTTCTCTTTCAAATCGATTGCATTGCGCTGCATTGTGGCTAGAGAAGATTTCACCGTCTCCAGCGAGCCAGCCATATTTGCCAAATCGATTAAAGAAGACACTCAGGACGAGCGGTGATGTTGAGCGCCGATGGTGGTGGCAGCGCCAGATAAAAGTCCCATCGGGCACTTGCCAGCCAGAGAGGGAACTGGAGGCTGGTTCAGATTGGCTTGGATTACCGGCAGCAAATATGGTAATCGAGGTGATACTCCATCAGCATCACATGAAGTACTTGCAGTACATCCTGCTCAGTCTCCCCACCGATCCACTCACCCAGGCCGTGTTCAGGAGAAAAAAGTTGCTCAATATTAAGCCGCCCGCATTAAATCTTGAGCATCTCGTTCAGGAAATGCGAGTCTGGCCCGACATAATCATCTCCGGGCAGCAATAGCGTTTGTACCACGAGAGTAAGGCATCTGCTGCGACATCAGCATTTATACTTCTGCAGGCCAACAGCTCGCAATATTGATTTCACTACGAATACGTAACGATCTCCACCAAACCCGTCACCAAGCTGCAGATAGTTCCAGTGCACCATCTCGTTCCTCCGCGTAGCAGAAAATGTGGGCCTATAAAGGCGCGTGATTACCCGTGGTCCTTCACATGCTTATACAGCAAACATGCACCCACAAATTTCTGCACCTTGTGATGCAGCTTCTCAGTGTAGAACCGGCCATTCAGCGCAGTGAACAGAGCTTGCTCACTCCGATGACCTTGCGATTCACAATTTGCGACAACCATCAACCAAAGTAGAAGTTGCCACGCCGCCGAGGGTACCCACATCTTGTCTGCCACCATAATCACGCCGTTACCCCCCTCCCCCGCACTCACGGTTTTTTTGTGTACTATCTACGACTAATATACTACTTGGTAAAGTTGTATACTACATGTAAAACAGATGCGTATTTGGTTTTGTATTGCCTTCTATAAGTACGATGTATTTTTCTGAACAGCGGTAAGTTTCTTTTTGTGGATGCACTGCCATGCACAGCTATGTTGTCAAATCCACCCACGGGGTCCTTGTTACAGCCAACAGGGGGTATATCCTATATCTTGACTAGTTATTTTATCGGGAGCGAGCAAAGCACAAACCAATTTACCAGTCTATGAAAAGAGCAATCATTGATTGCAAACCAAAATGTGTATAAACCTAGCTGCGCTACGATCAGCTACGTACTCCTCAATCTCCTCGGCAGATGTCCCGGCCACTGCCACTTCTTCTTCTGCCTCGTCCTGCTCGGCCTCTTCCTGCTCGGAGTCCTCATTGCTGCCGCCGTCTTGCGTCCATTACGACGGCGTTTCTTGCCAAGCGGGCACTTGTGAATGTCGCGCCAGACGTGAGGCGGTGGTCCCTCCTCCCCGTACTTCCACAGCTCGTGACAAGTTAGGTAGCACGTCAATATATATAGTTAGTATCAGAATATTGACCTCACACCCACGTAAACACCGCCTTTTGCCATCACTCCATCTTTCGAATAGCTCGTTAGCGTGTTATTTCGTCCCGTAAAACACTTCAAGTCAATCATGTTGTACATACCACAGAAACAGTAGTTAGCACAAAGTGTAATACAACATGTCAGACTTAGCACGAAAACAGCTTTGTACCGTCCTCCCCTCCACGTACTGAAGACTGTTGGTAGTGTCTGCGCAATACGTCATAAATACTTTGGTGTCCCACTTTGGGGGCTTCTCCTTCATGAACTGCCGCGTGAAGTTGTGGCGGCTGCACGAGGGTATCACGGCTTCATGGAATGTCAAAACAGGGAGGGGCTCTTGCACATATGTTTTACAATGTTTCAACCACAGATCCGATCTTCCAAACTCGATCTGTCTCGGCCCTTACGATGGTATTGTCAGTGAATCTGCATTACTTGCCCGAAACGGGTTTTAGATATGTAGACCCACAAAGTATCTTTTCATACGGCTCCAACAGTACCCTTTGCCACCTTCTTCAATCTTGAAATCAGCTCCGAGATTATCTCGATGTACCAGTCTTCGAAATCGGATCCATCACCTTCGACGTCCAAATTCAATCTGCCGTCCTCAGCTGCATCAGCAATTGCGAAAGCGTTGATGGGGTCATCACTTGTCTCACCCACAGCATTTGAGATCAAAGTCCCGCAAATCCCATACTAAGAGTTCTATCAATCATACCATCAATATACAACATTTGTCAAAATCAAACATGTAGCAAATACACCCCGACAGCAAAATGTACCTCGAGGCTTGACTGTCGGTTCTCGCGGGCGTGATTGTTCTAGTGGTGAAGCGTGTTGAGTCGTTTGTGCAGAAGCTGGTGTCCTATCCTTTAAGTCACTACAAGTAGACTACATGCCATCACACCGTACATCTTGTATACACACCATGACACCACAACGTACACCGATGCCGCCAACATGCTCTCGTCATCGGCGTCTTCATCGTCAACAGCAACTTGTGGACTTGTCTTGTTCTTTTTCTTGTACGGAACCGGGCTTGACGACGCCTTCCGCTTTCCAGATGACGTCTCTGCATTTGCGCCTGATCTCCGCGAGAGCTTGTTGATGCGCGGCGTTGCCCTCGACACGTCCGCCAAAAGCCGCTTCCATGCCTTTGGCTTCTTTGTCGATCGACGGGAACGTTACGGCACGCATTTGGTTCCTCGGCCTTCTTAACTTCGCGAAAAACCTCGACCAGCAGCCACCGCGATACTTTCTTCATTCCCTTGGGGGAAACGCGCGGTGCTCCGCGGCAAGCCGTTGCCGCTCAGCAGTGCTTCTGCACGCTAGGCGCGCATGGAACGTCTCTGCTTCGTTTCAGGTCTCGTGTCGCGCTGGCATCCTCGTCGCTATTGTTTTCTTTTTTCGACTGAATGGGGGGATCGCAGCCATCAATTTGGTTGATTTTTGCAAAACAATTCACCTACACCTGTGCACAACATGCATAAAACGATGTTTTGTACTTTTTCATAACAAGTTGTCATACATTATACAACCTGTGAGTGGGGGGGGGGGGTTAACGACTTGTTTTTCTAAAGATAGCGACTGCGATACGGCACGTGCAGCACGCTACCCCTTCACAAGGTAGCCAATCGAAAGTCTTCATCAGCTAGCGGCTGCAGCACTGAAGCATTTCCTATCGTTAAGGCGTATTCTGACTTGGAGTGCCTCCTTCAAAGTGAGCGCGGTTTTAAGCTATGCTGCGACCACGCAAACCTGATACATCCTCCGTTCATAAAAAATAGGGACATAAGGGAATGATGGTCAGATCAGTGGGGGCGAGGTAACCCAAGATATCATGTTGATGTGAAAATCTCCTCGACGAGAGCGGCGCGGCCGTAGCCCTTACGACCTGAATTCCCCTTGTATCTGCTTGACACGTCGCCACTCGAGTCTCCCGCCACAACAGCTTCATTGTAGCGGTCCCAGATCCGGTCAATCCGGTCAATAGTGTGCCTACGTACTGAAAAAAGGCCTGTGGTGGATGCATTCGCGCCGCGGGGCAGTTCTCCTTCCACACTAACCTTCAGATGCTCCACCAAAATAGCATGGCAAGTCCTGTCTTCTAGGCTCCTTTTGCCCATGGTTGCGGCGATGTGGCGTCAGTAGTTGAGGTGTGGCGGGTCAAAATCAAAGTGGATGGCTGTCAGGAGGGTCTTGTCCAGGCCACCCTGACGTCAATATTGGGATTGGTGATGTCACCTTTGTATGTCCAGAAAGCTCGTGCGGTGGTGTTGCGATTGGAGCAAAGCTCAGTGAAATTAAGCGCTTATTGGTGGAGCTATAACAATTTTTGTCCTAATGTCCCTAATTTTTATGAACGGAGGTAGTATATATCTCCGCGCCGCACGTCGAGTTCAAGAAGCACATGCGCGATCCGGACATCATACGGATGCTCTAACCGCCTTCTTCATACACATCTTAAACACTTGCATTCACAGCGGCGGTGTGTGTGTGGGGGGGGGGAGGGGTCGTGTTGCATGCGAATTCACTGCCGCTTGCATCATATTCAGAAAATAGCTAAGTAGGGTAGAAAGAAATCATTAATAGTGTAATGGGTCTACCTAGACCAATACTTTAGCTTACACGTGTGCGCACGTGTATGAGGAAGCGTATGAGTATTTAACTTAGATTAAATATACTTGTGTCCACCAGTATACTGGACGATAAGACTTCGTGGACTTCAGTTCACAATCGAGCATTTTGTCGGTGAGACCAACGTGTTGGCGGATATTGGCTCGCGCTGGAATCCGAGCAGAGTTCGTGCAGCTGCCGTAAGGACTCGATGCCAGCATCTACCCTGTTCTCCGGTGTTCCACACGGTCTCCAAGTACTTCTTCGGCCCCCAATTCTCTCTGGCGTTCCACCGGTTCCAACCGTTCGGAATCTTCCTCCTGCAGTTGCAACACCTGCTCTCCAGTATTCCACCGGTCTCCAGATGATGCGACAAGCATTTAGTCCTTCACGGGCTTTGGCGTCGTAACCCTGTTCTAACGTAGATCCGGCCGTACGTGCGCGCGCTTGCTAGACTCGCCGTTGCGCTGTCGGTGTCGCTGGCAATATCACCTCCTACAAATTCCCCCATCGCCTCGAAGCTCCGTTAATTTTTGCCGCACCACCACCAATAAGGACGGCACTAGCCAAGTAGCGTAGAATGCAAACACACGACTTGTTTCTTGCTCACTGTCCTCTTCCCTTGTCTCTTGCGCTCGACCCTGCCAGATTCTGACTGAGCTCCTACTCATGCAAAGCGGACTGCAGCAGCGCTGCCAACCACTCGCACAATTTCAACACCTTTCTTCATCTCCGTACTTTTCATCCCTCCATCGGCCTAGTCCATTTTTTTCTGCCGTCGGCAGGTATGCGACTACGCCGTCAAACCCTGCGACGTCTGCCTCCGTTGCGCCAACGACGGCAACCGGAACGGATTCGTAACAACACCGATTCCGTGTTTGTCGTTCGATGTGTATATAAATGTAAAGTGCCGCCCCCGCAGTTCAGACGGATGGAAGCTTGCCGAAGCTTCCACAACCGCCCTATATCTGCTCTCTCTATTTTAACTTGGTTCTACTATACTTATCCTAAAGGTTAGTCATTCTATGATCAACTCCTATTGGCTATCTGTTCAACCAGTCAGATACACTCACCCCTCTCTGGCGTGCGCGTCCCTTCGGTCTTGTCATTCCCGAAACGAGTGAAGGCCGCGAGGTGTCCTGCTGTTGCCCCTGAGATTAGTCCGACCTCGCTTTCCCCACGCTTCGGCCTGGTTGTTGGAGGCTTGGATAGGTCCCTTGTGGTGATGGCGGTGCCTGCTGTGGTTGCTCCCGTTGCTGGCATGCCTTCGCCTGCTGCTGCTTCGTCTGCCTCGTCCCCGGCAACGGTCCCGCATGACAATGTGTCGCACTGGCTGGTACTGCTTCTCCAGCTGCGCTTGAAGACCCCGCTAGTGCTCCTTCGGCCGCGTCGATCGTCCGAGCTACGAATCCTCCTGCTGAAGACAGTGAGAGTTGATGAGGCAGCTGTACGTATATGGGACGAAATTGGGAAACCAGTCAGCTACCCGACATCAGCTCTCCAAGTCAGGAGTCTTCGCCTTCAGCGTTCCTCCCTGCTTCACCTGCACGTCCTCCTACGCTACATGAAGACTGTGCCGCTGCTCCCCCCGATCGCTCTCCGCCCACAAGACTGCAAGAGCTGATCTATGAGCTGGACATCGAAGGGTCAAGTAGTGATGAGCACGAAGACGATGTGGTTGGTGTTGATTTGACTACGTCACCAGTGCTTGACGGCTCGGAGCAGGTTTCAGTGGAAGCTGGTACCGGTCTCTTTGATGATGACGAAGACGAGGATGACCGACCGACGGGTAAGGACGTCATATTCATGTTGCTTGTCGTGCTGAAGAACGGCGGGACGTGGGAGATGTTGTCCAACATCTTTCACGTCAATACCCCCACCTTCATCAAGACCGTCACCACATTCCTCCGAGCTGTTGCCCCGCGCCTCTACGATGACTGGGTTAGTGAAAAGGCCCAGGAGGAGAACAAGCGGACGCTGGTCCGGCAGGACTTTCGTGCATCATCCGTACGCGTTGTACGCGACGGATGTCACGTTTCAACAGGCCAATAAACCCGCCGGTAACATCGGAAGCGCTTCACTACTACAGCGCCAAGCACAAGCTGTATGGTTACAAGGTTGAAGTGTCGGTAAGCCCTCGTGGCTTTGCTATCAATTGCACGGGGTACTCTCGCGGGAACACCGCCGACATCACGATCTTCAGGCGCAACGAGGCGTTTCACCACACCACACGCCGAAAGTCGGACGACGACCGCACCCTGCGGGACACCGGTCTCCTGGCCAGGGAGTATCCCGATGAGCGGGCGGTCCTGGCGGACAAGGGGTACCGGGGCATTGAGCAACACACGCTGTATCCACCCAACCAAGGGCTCCAACCTACCTGCTGCCATCGTTCAGCATAATGCCGACATTTCTAGCGATAGAATCATTGTTGAGAACTGGTTTGGGAGACTGTGCGGACTTTGGCGCATTTGTACCGGCAAATACCGGTGGGGGGAGGATCTCTACGACGACATATTCCAGGCGTGCGCGGCGCTGACGAACTTCCACGTTGGGTTTACCCGCTTCGTACGACCAACGGCGAGGAGTGCCGTCAGCGCCAGAACAGGCTGGTGACTATCGGTCGCGAGAAGCAGAAGAAGCGCCTCTCTCAAGAGCGATACCGCGAGCGTCGGCGTCTTCACCAGCTAATGTCGCTAGACGACCGAGGCGATAGTGAGGGATCAGATGACAACAATGGTTTAACGCAGATGTAGCGTAGTTGGCGAGTGTTGTAGCTGAGACAGCCTTTTGCTAAGTGACAGTGAAAATCCGTTATTGGAGCGTCCAACTTGTATCAGAGTGCGTTTTCGTGGGCATCGGGTTTATTATTGTCAAATACATAACTTCCGTGTTGCACATGAACTGGTTTTGAGATCTAATACTTTATGATAACGCAGATCATGTGGTGATCATTGACGAGAGTCTGACGAACGACGAGTTACCTCCCGACGAGCTGCTGCCTGACTGTCTATATTTGGATAAAAAGGCTCCTCGTATACGACGCACCAAGACGACGGAAACGCGTAAAAACATGATCGTGTCGCATCACCCTGTCAACAACCTGGTTCCTTCGCAAAGGATTCAGATCGTAGAAGAGAATTGAAGTTGAGGTCAACGCGTACGAGTAGAAGTAAGACCTTCATTTCAGCAAGCGCACAGGAAACAGTTTCGTATAGAGCATATTTCAGATTTTTAATGGGATTTAGCTGCTGCGAGAGGAGGATTTGTTGTTGGTAAGCGTTGTCAAAAGACGAAGTGATAGTATTAGCGTCAAGTTAGGAGGCGTACCAGCGCCGATGTAGTAGTTGGAAGTGATGATCTACTCAAGTCCTCACTATTACATATTAACTGCTAGTATAGCAGGTTTAATAGTGTTATCAGCTATCGTGCGGTGTTGTGGTACATTGTACTACCTTCGGTACGAAAGAGAATGCGCACTTACCTCAGAACCACAACATAATATAACCCAATGAGAGTTCAGGTAAAATTAAGGTCTATTTTACCAAAACCAAAGTAAGATTTACGATGGAAATGCAATTGCAACTCACGGCTCGAGAGCAGCTGCAATTGCCTCTGCGGAGCACGGAAGAGAAAGTGGCAACTTGCCAGCCTTCATAAGCGCGTCTTTCTTCAAGTGGGGAATGGTGCAGCTGTTGCCATCACGAACAAGCATCGACGCTTCCAAAACACTCTGCAAAGTGACAAAGCACTTGTTAGTGGTAGAACATTGCATCTCATTGAACGCTTCATTGACGGCTTCGATAAGTCCGTCAATGTCTCGCGTCCTCTTCTCGTACTGGAGAGACTGCAGCGAGTTGAACCAGCTTAAATCAAGTACGTTGAAGTCCGGGCTGCGTGGCGGCTGGTTAGCGAACTTGATCGACCATCCATCAGCCGCCGCAGCTGCTGTCACCCCAGCGCGATCCAACGCACGATGGGGTGACGCATTGTCCTGTTGAATAGTCACTTTGTTTTTGTCTGCACACAAAAAAATAGTCAGGACCAAAATTTATAAAAACAAATTAGCAACAAAACTTACCAGGCCAGACTCGCTTGATGGCAGGGATAACATGCTCCGTCAACATGCGCTCGTAGACATCCTTCGTCATCTCGACTGGAGTTGTCACTGGCGCGCCCTTCGGCCGGTTCTTGCTGTTGCGGAGCGCCAGTCTTGTCTCAACGATCGGCCACAGACCCACCTTCCCGTCAAATGTCATGCGCTGCTGCTCGTCGTACCGCGGGCATGCTACTGCCACCAAAAACATAACCTTGGTTCGATGGTTCTTGTTCTTGGTGACGGCACGTGGAGCAGTTTCGTCAGTGCTAAGATAGTACGTGTTGCGGTTCTTGTGCACGTAAAACCACTTCTCGTCTACATGCACATCGTTGCGCATGTCGTCGAATTGATAACCACCATCGCCTAAAAATATAACGCATGTTTAGTCACATTGATGAATCGTAGATGAATAGGAACCGACAGGGAAAAAATACGAGGGCGCCATGTGAGCGGGGGTCAGCAGTGGCTTCGGGACAACTGTGACCCTCCTAACCACACCCCTCTGCTTCAGGCGCCGAAAGAATTGGGTGCGGGGAATCCCCGTCGCAGTGACGAGCCCACGGAGGGTACTGCGGTCCTGCACTGGGGTTGCTTCGATCCTGGCCTTGATCTCGCCGTCGGTGAGGGTACGCGAGCGGCAGCGATTACTCGGGCGCTGGACAACAAGTGTCGTACGTCCACGCCACAGCTTGGAAATGGTGTTGCGATGGCAGCCGAAGCGATTCGCTACTTCGGATATAGCCCCCCGCGGAAGCTTTCCACAAAAGGCCATATCCGAGAGAGCTAACACGACCTCCAGCTTCGTGGTAAGCGGTAGTTCCTTCGTGTTTGGCGAGCGAGGCATGTTTGGGTGCGAGAGCTAGTCGGTCCGATAGGAAATTCAGTTGTGATACTGGAGCGGTTGCGCGGGTCCTTATGGCGCGAAACTTTCTCCGTTTTCGCGCCAGGGCTGCCGTGGAATTAATGGCTAGGAGGCCATGGAATAGACAGCCTATTTATGACCAATAGAAGCGCGATGAAAATTATGTAAATTACATCGATGTTAAAGTGACCATTCTCTTTCGGACCGGAGGTAGTACCGTAGCAACAAGGCGAACTTCAACAGCCGCCTTGCCTCTTCACATGTTACTGTGAAGAAGTCGGTGACAACCTGTTACCGCCCAGGTGTATAGTGCTCGCGCTACATTTAGGGACCCGTCCCTTTCCCAGATTTATAACCCGCGGGAGGAGAACAGGCGAGTACCTCCAGACGATAAACCTCGTCCGAAGTGGTGTCTGTTCTTGCGTAATCCCCTTGTCGGGCGGTTTATCTTCGGCGGACCGTATTTCACCTGATGAGTTGTTAATACAGATATAGAAATACAAGAGTATCAAGCGCAGACAGATACTTCCGAACGGCGCTCGTCCAGTTGGGAAGAATTACAGTGATTACCGTAATTAGTGTGTGTTCGCAATTAATGACATCTAGGGGTAGGTTTTCAAAAACGAGAAGGTTTGGCTGAAAACGGACTTCACGACGCGATTTCCACCAATCAGGCGAACTGGTAAGTAACTGCAATTGGCTTAAAGCCCTGGCTGAAACGTCCACTCAAAGTCCTAAACATATAAGTTTATACAGGTTTTGCTATCCTTACACAAATTCATGTGAGTGTGATTAATTACGGTAACCACTGTAGTGACCTACTAGCAAGATCCTCTCCTAGAATTCAAATCACCTATCAAATACAAAATACAATGCACACAACTAACTGTTCGTCACCTTTTCTTTTGGGCCCTTGGATGGTGGGTCAACACACCAGTACAACTGGGTTCGCCGCTTGAAAGGCGCTAGTCAGCCTCCAAGAGTCCATTTCCCTTTGACTCACGCACCACCTCCGGCTGGAGGAAAATATCAGACCAATATACATTCCTACCACACAGTAATCTATCAATACTTCCATGAGCCGATCACTAACAAACGTCACAGACTGCAGTTAATATGGATGGAGAAACACCTCTGCGAAAGAGTGTGCTTACCAATTATTAATGGAATAGTTTGATTCACTCTCGGGGTACGTGACCGAGTCCCCGCCTAACTGTGAATTGACCTTTTGTGGGTCAGAACCCTCACACATCCCCTTCGTATAGTCGGTGTGTCTGGATATCGGCTCCGAAACGTTTTGGTCCTCCGGCGGGTTGGTCCTCGAACCGCAGGCTGCTCCAAGCAGGTCTTTTTGCCCCCATCACCTCGTTCCCATGCACGATACGCTGCACGTGTGGGTTTTGAGGCAAAACGGATTGTGTATTGGGTTTTCTTAGTGTCTCTCTCTCTTTTGTTTGCTAAAAGGTCTCTCTGTTAGAGGTCTCTTGCGTTTCTGCGTCGATCTCCGACACATTCTGATTTATCTTGATATTTGTATGTTGGTGTGTCCCAGGTTTAACTGTGGGGCGCTCAATCGTCCAACGGGTCTGGGTCGCATCTTCACACGTGGCTTCGACTGAGGTACTCTTGGTCGACTCTTCGCTCTTCACATATCCTGACTTCTGACTTCACTTGAATTTTTATGGATGTCCCTTCCGGGGCCATGCTGGGAGATCCACTCTAGGATACTCCTCTGGGCAGGGTTGCCGAATATGACATCTTTAATTATTGACGCTGTACGACCTTCATAAATAATGTAGACACAGTACAACATCAGCTATCACAAACACATTAAGATGAGAAACGGCAAAACCGTGTCAAGTGTGAGCCGGAAAAGCGGTGGAGAGGGCGACACGGAACGATTGAGTGAACAGACAAACAAACGCCGGTCAACTCCCCATACTGGCTTGGGCGATGGCAACTCGAATGCGTACGCATAACATGATGTGGATATAACACGAATAAGAAAAAATAACTTGCGCATGTACTACAAACATATTTCTGGTGGCTATTCAACACTTCCTGTGACCTTGTTCGAGTTGGCAATGAACTCATTGCACACCCCAACGCGCCAGCACGTTACGGACAGACATCACGTGTGAGAGCCAAGTCGTTCATGGTATGCTGTACTGCGATATCACATTGCTCCATGAACAATTTGGATCCTTAGGTCCTCATTTTTTCAAAGTTAACAAGTTGTATACTAACAGGATGTATTAGACAACTTGTATTGATGTGGCATGTAGCTCTACTGTAGCACGGTACAACACGCCAAAGAGGTTGTCAAATGATCCCTAGTCTCATCAGTTCGTTGACCAAGGTATGCTACTGCTGCTGTGATAAGAAACCTGGATACCCCAAGGCGGTACATGCCATCAGATACGGCACTTACAATGTAAGAATGGAGTCGAGAGCCCTCAACGTCGCTGTGAACGCGTTATCGAGAACCGCGAGACCGGCAGCGTTACTGGAAAATGATAGCTGCGCGGAGCCACCGCTCAAACGTAGAGAAGCAAAACGTGGCAGCGGATGCAAGTGCCAAGGAAGAAGAGCTGGAGTCCGCGGGCGAAGGAGACAAAACAAATGCGGATCAAGATTTTGATGCCGACGGCGACAAGGAGTATAATGGCCTGAGGATGGCCGTGCTTCGTGCAGACGTGCCATTTGATGCGTGTGGTGATAGCTAACGAAAAACAATGCCTGTTGTTGATTTCTCTCTCTTACATCAGTAACTTTAGCTTCCTTGACTTTGATTTCTTCTTGATAAAAAAGCCAACTACGGAAAGTACGTGATGTCCACTTTATGTCCAACATGCATAGGGATACAGCATTAAGCAACTAGCGACGTTGTATACTCCAACATGTTGGAGGTACAGTGAATATGGTGTGTCGCGTTTTTCAGAAAAGGTCCCCGTACTTATTCGGGACTATACAAACTTGAAGTGTTGCGCGGCTACTGTATTTGACAACATGAATGGATATTATTTTAAGTACGAATTTCGATTTGGTCGTTGAAGGGTTAATGTACCTAGTAAGAGGAACTCGACCTGATATAGCTAATGCTGTTAGGAAATATCTATCTTGTTACAATAAGAGTCATTGGAGGGCTGCTCAGCGAGTACTAAAGTACTTGACAGGAACGTCGCAGTATGGCTTCATATATGATGGAAATAGAACTATTAAGCTTGAGCTTAAGACAGACGCGAGCTTCGGGAATGCACATGAGCAAATGAAATCTATTACGGGTTATGTATCACTACTGGCTGGTGCATGCATCACATGAAAAAGTGTAAAGCAAGATTGTATCAGTCTAAATACAGCGGAGTCAGAGTTTGTAGCCGCAAGTGAGGGCGTACGAGAAGCAATGTGGCTACGTCTCCTACTAAATGAGTTAGGATATGGACAAGCACTACCGACTCAGTGTTGGTGCGATAACACTGCTGCCATTAGTATTATTAAGGACTTGTGTAGTCATTCCTCTACGAAGCATATTGATATCATCTCTATGCTCGTGATAAGCATGAAGCAAATTGTATTAGGGTGACGTACTGTAATACAAACGATATGATAGCATATGCACTTACTAAGCCGCTTAGCCAGAGCCAATTTGAAAAGTTCCGCGAGATGATGGGAGTAAAAGATCTGAACATTTAAAATTAAAGATGGTGTTCTAAATTGGATCAATATCAGAAACAAAAGAGATACAATTTACGGACAAAGACACAAAATTATAGTCGGATTTATGGCGTGAGAGCAAAATTACGGACCGAAAGGCAGCATTACGGCCTAAGACTTACAATAAGCGCCTCACCTAGGCCTCCTTGAAGGAAAGTAAACCGTTCGGGCTTTTGGCCCCGTACTCTGAGTGCTGTACACTCGACTAAGCTAAATTTTATTTTAAGTGACTCCCTAATCTGTACCATCGAAAAGTGATTTGGTCATAATCCATATCAGTGCCCGTAAAGGGTCGACGGAGATCGGCTCGAGTTTGGTGTATCTATACCAAATAGTACTGTTAGGAGATAATCGGGCTAATACTAATTCAATACATACTCTTACCTTCGAGCAAGCGGGTTATCGCAAAACGTGGGGGGGGGGCTTCACGACCCACTCCAGCCACCGAAAGCGATGCACAGAAGTGCGGCGAGCATAGTGAATCACCGAGCCGGTCTTTGCAGTTATTGCCAGGAGTATTGCATCCTGAAAGTTGGGATACTCCCAGCGAACGTGTTGCATTAGGTTAGTGACCCGTTGCGCCTCGTCTGCTGCTGGTTCCACACCGGCAGCGGTAGTAATTAGACACCGGTTCGGCGTAGTGGTCGCGGCATTGCGTGAAGAAGTAGGTCGCAACTTGAATTTTGGAGAAGGCTGAGCGGGGGCGAGGTGCGGAGAGCATGGGCCTGAGAATCTCTAGAGCGTCGAGGCTGTTAGTGCAAATTCAGTATTGTGGTGGGCTGCTTTTTATGTAATTATGCATAGGCCTGCACGTAAAATGGTTGGATTACAGAACAACACGGTGGTAAACTTGTCCCGCATGTTATGATTTCTATTACGACAAGTTACTACCGCTTTCGCATATTGAGTTTTTGTATGCATATCGGTTTGCATCATAATTCTGATGTGGATATAGTCTTTTGCAGACATAAATAATGGTACTCCCACATATAACTACTATAAATAATAATATAGCATTTATGACCATTACTTCAGCTCCAATTTATTTTTCGGCGACCCTGCCTCTGGGTACATCGGCTTAGTTGATCTGCTCTCGGACATAACTCTTGGCCTATGCGCCCGTGGTCTGGGCACGTCTTCACTTGCGGGTTTCGTCGTGCCGGCAAATCATCAGGCTTGAAAATCGAAGCACAACACTATCGGTAATTTTGGTTCAGTTGTTTGGTGTCATTTTCTCATATCAGGATATTTATGCATTAGTAGCCACTCTAAAGTCCATCGTCAGCGACCTCACAATTCATTTTGAAGCCCCTGGGTTAGCTGATCCAACTTTGCCTTGGTGCTTGTCCACCGGGGAAGACGGACAGATGGGCATGCCGATGGGGGGCCCAAGCATGCAGCGGAGGCGTCAAAGCTTCCTGGGTGACACCGGTTAAGCTGCCCAAGAGGAATCCCAGGACGGTCGCCCAGTAGCGAGCAAGGAAGAAGCGCCGCGGCTCCGGTGGCCGTGCACGGACCTAACACTAGTGCCAGCCAGCTACTTAAGGAGGGCGTGACGATGGTGGCCGCAGGGGCCGGTCCAGGAGGCCAAGGAGGCCCTATTAATAATGTCGACCGGGACAGCGTCGCCAGAGGGCAAGCAGTCGGCCAGCCATGCTGCTGATGCTGACGCCTGTTTGACCGTAAGACGGTGCAGCCTCCGAAGATGGGGGATATGCTTCGGCGACAGAGCATGTTGTCGCGTAGGTTGCATCAGGGACGCAAGGCGCAGAGCCAGGAGTTTGGGGGCGCATGCAGCTGCCTCGAGCCAGTTCGGTCACTCGTGTGGGAGAAACTAGTCATATAGGTACAATTATCGGCACGGTCACTGGGGTCCCAGACCCCACTACTGCCACAAGTCGCTGCAGCAACAGACGGGTGGGTGTCTCCGTTGTCTTGACCAGAAAGGTGGCGCAGAGCCTAATATTGTAGTCGACAGGGGCAGATGAGCAGGCCTTTATCGCTGGTGAGCAGGCAAGCGTTTCGGAGCAGGCGGTTAGCGGTACTGGCCAGCGTTTAGCGATACCGAGCAATATGATACCGACCGTGTTGTTCCTGCTTCAGTTCAAGACACTGGGAAACAAATTGTGTTGTGAACATGGTATAACGTTGCAAGTGCCTGTGTAAAATCGGTACTAGACCAGGGAAACCTCAATGAGGAAAAACCTTTTGCGAACAAACCATAAAGCCAGCGGAAAAAATACAAAAAGGCAGTGCAAGTTGGCACGCTTCATGCATTAGTAGTTTACTCATACATTATACGGAATGATCTGGTTGAGCTTCGAGGATTGTCATCTTGAACTTGGTCCTTAGTTCTCGAAAGCTAGCGCTTTGGCAAATATGTCACATACCATTGCTTTGTACAGCAGTAGGCGACGGTAAATCCTGTGACATTACTTATTCTGTAGGATACAGAATACGGGGCTAGAAGGGTTAAGAACACCATACCAAATTCTAGGTGCCTGTTTTAGACCGTACAGACTTTTGCGTAGTTTGCACACAAGGGAGGCAGATCCGTGGCGAAACCCAAGCGGCTGTCTCATGTAGATGCTCTCAGTCAGCAGACCATTTTGATACATCCATCTGATGTAAGTGCAGGTCAAGAATGTGCGTGGCGAAACCCAAGCGGCTGTCTCATGTAGATGCTCTCAGTCAGCAGACCATTTTGATACATCCATCTGATGTAAGTGCAGGTCAAGCGTAGTGGCCAGCGCAAGCAGTAGGCGCAACGACTCGTAGCGAGCAACAAGAAAAAAACTCTTGATCGTTAATTCCGTAGATTTGTGTGTTACCCTGAACTACCAGGCGGGCCTTAAACCTATATATGGTTCCATCCGCATTGCATTTAACATCAAAGAGCCAGTGGCACCCTAACGCTCTTCTGTCAGGCGTAGATCGCACAAAACCGTACATAACCGCGGGGCAGTTGGTATAGCCAGAGTCACTATAAGGTGAGTTTCCCAGGTGTGGCATCAAGCGATCCACCAAGTAGAAGACCATAGATCTTCGTTCCAAAATAGATGCGTACAGTTGCCGTAGGATGCACCCTTTACGGGACCGGTTAATAGACATCTGACAGTGGATAGACGTGTCGGAGATGGAAACCCCAACAGCCTCTCACATCGAGGTACGCGTCATGCCATGCAGGTTTAGGTTTGAGAAGCAGTATTTCCAATTAATTAGCAGATTGACTCGTGCTCATAGTAGTATCTTGCACATCGCGCTGAATGGAACAAACCGCGCATGCGGCTCTTATTTCTCAACCAGTAGCGCATCCATAATTATCCCACCAGTCCGCGGTCTCCCGAAACTACCAGGGAGTAGCAGATATTCCTTTTAGCGGAACCACATGGACAATGTTGCTCTGCTTTACGATCACAACACTTGTGCTAGGGGTATCGCTGGATTGATGCCCGGGAAGATAGGTATGTGCTTTTGGTGAGGCAAAGGCAGTGGTTCGTTATTTTGATCAGCGTATTTCCTCGTGACCACATTAATTTCAATGGTAAGCTCGTAATCTTGCTGAAACGATGACACAACTCAACCCCGATCGAAAGTTTTGCTTCATGCGACCGTTCAAGAAGACGGGAACAATGTTTTGGTCATGCAACATCAGTTTGGCGTGACGTGTGGAATCGCTTTTACCGACAGCAGTACAGAGAATTTGGATTTGAAATCGGGGAGATAATTTCACAATCGACTGGAAGGATGCCACGAATATTTTGGGCTTTCATATGGGCTAGTTGCTTGGGTTGTGAACAAGTTGATACTAAAGGGAATTTGTATTTGCTTGTACGCACAAGGAGTGTTGTTGCCACTTATCCGACTAGTCGAGGAGTGCCTGTAATCGATTTCTTGTCTCTCCATGAGAAAGCGACAACATTCCAGACCATCTTCGGCTTTTTGCAAACAAAAGAATGCCACGGGGACTACTTTGATTGTGGACAAAGATTTTTCTGAGCAGAAATCACTGGGTGCGTGCTTTCCTTCAACAAAAATTCTGCTTTGTAAAAACGGAGGGGTAGTCATATGTCGCGTCAATGCCCCGGTTCATTTCCGTGACTTACCCGAAGGGCATACAAGCAAACGTGGCTAACCACCGATCACGCTTTTTCCGAAGCAAGATCGCTTCGCGTTGAGACGCTTCACACTACCTGTCTATCATGGAAACATCCATTGCCAGGTTATCATTGTAGCAGTCGAGCATCACAGAGAGCTGTCAGTGTATTTATATGATCCACTGAGCAGCTACGGAAACAACGAGTAGCTGAAGCAGCTGTGGCCAGACGCGTTCCTGCCTTTTCATACACGTAGAAGCGAAAGATAATAACGTGCATTTCCCCACAAAGTGAATGAGTCGTCACAAAGCAAGTGATCAAAGTAATGCGGCTGCGCTTATAGTTGATGATTTTGCACCGATTCACTGTCCACAACATTCCGCAGACGATAAGCAAGTAGCAAGCGGAACGGAAAGAGAGCTAGTGAAGTTCTTAAAGGAAAGCTAGTAAGGAGGTGAAAGCTGATACGTGATGTTGTTGAAGACCGATGGGAGTGTATTACAAAACCCCTTACTTTGGCTCACACTTATTTGACATCCGCACCTTATCCTGTCAGGCCGATTACATCTCTGTTCTTGTCTTGCGCAGTGGTTCAGCTACATGGTTGCAGCTTTTTTTGAGACGTCATAAGCTGTCGCTGCGCACAAAAACTCGTCAGGGTCAAACGACTCCTCAGGATGCAGCTAACGCAGCGCGAGAGTTTCGAGAACTGGTACTACGCACTGCTGTTGAGCACAATTGCGCCCAGATATTAAATGCCGATCAAACGGGTAAGTCAAATATTGCGTTATTACAACTATTGATTTATAATTGTCATACTAATATTATTTTAGCTGTGTTTTTCGAGTATGTACCCAAGAAAACAGTAGCAGTAAGAGGCAGCAAGACGGTTTGGGTCAAATGTGCTCATAAAGACAAGCAACGAGCAACAGCAATGCTCCTCGGAGATTCAAGTGGTGCCAAGTATGATCCATTCATAATATCCAAGAGTATACCGGCCAAAAATTCTGAAAAACAAGCCGAAAACAATGCCGTCAGAAATGGATTTGGTGACTTGGCGTGAAGTTAAAAAGCTTCAGAACGAATTTCCCTGCCAGATATTTGGCAACAAAACCGCTTGGTGGAATGCTGAATTGTCGCTGAAATTTTTAGAATTTCATTTTGCCAAGCGTGAAAATATCGACGACAAGATTTTATTACTTTGGGACGATTTTAGTGCGCATTGGACTCAAGATGTGAAGGATTATACAGCTTCAGTGAATGTCGTGCTGCTAAAAGTTCCTCCAAGATATACTTACGTATGTCAATCCGCGGATGTTTCCTGGAATAAGCCTTTTAAAGGTTTACAACGGAATTTGTGGATTAAGAGATTACAAGAACAACTTTCAACCTACAATAAAGGGGAGAAAAAGCGTCAAGAGAAGAGAGAAAAATTGGCTACAGCAATTTTAAGTGCACGGAAAACATTCGACCAGCAAGAAGCTGATCGCAGAGTTACGGCTCTTCGTGACAAGCATAAAGAAAAATGCTTTGCGTTGGTTGGCCCATCGCGACCGGATATGACAAAATGGATCTCGTCAAGTTGGCTGTCTTTGACAGCATCAACGATCAGCAGTGGGTTTTCGCGCGTGGGGCTATTGATGGATACTCGTGTTTTGACTCCAGTTGCAGACATTGAAGCAGACACTGCC
>JAIKVD010000232.1:0-25365 GCA_024679075.1 Phytophthora uliginosa | reverse complement strand
GTGATGGCTCGAATGTTCGCAGTTCGCTTATAATTCATGAGCAGACTCATCTCGCCGAACGCATGGCCAGGATGTAGATACTCTCGATACTTCTTGGATTTCTTCGCCCCGAGGCCATTCGGATAGCTGGGACGTCGAGAGTGGGTGTTTTGGAAGCGATGTACGTCAGTGAAGTCATTTATCTGGCCATCAGGCACCCCGAACGCGTTCCCGGAAACTCGTCGCGAGTCCGTGGAAGCGCCAAACATGCCAGTACCGAATAATCCCTGCTCTTCATCATCCGAACTCACGTCGTCATCACCACTGCCCCCCTCGTCGTCGTCACTCAATTGGTGAAGTTCCATCTCACTAACGAGATCGAAATCATGAGAAGAAAACATTGTTTTGGGGGCGCTGCTGAGAGTGTTATCCCCATCCTCAGCTTCACACTGTACTGACGGTTTGGACAGCTTGCAGTACCCGCGGTTGATCATCATCATCTCGTTTCCGATTTCGCGACGACGAACCACATAGTCGTCGGGCATGTACACCCGCACGTCCAGGTTCAGCACGATCTGCGTCAGGAAATCGGGCGTGCAGTCTTTCCAGAAGGGGACCGTCACGACAAGGTCCATGTGTTTGTACAGTCCGACCTCGATACCCAGGGTATGCGTGAGCTCCTGTTGAAATTTACTCACATTGCCATCGAGAGCCTCGTACTCCAGCCACACGTGCTTGTAGTACTCATTTACTCGGTCGCGCAGCCGTAGCGGTAAATCCATTTTGGCCATGGTTTCGTACACAGCCTCCATTTTGCGGTGGTAGTTGGTCGTATTAGCGTTGAAGTTCGAAACTAGCATTGCGACGTTGCCGAAAACGATAGCGAGGATGACGGAGCCAGCAATGATGACCGCGCTCGAGTAGAGATTTTCTCCCCACGTGCCACCCAAGTTGCCTTGACCTTGGATCAGGCTGATGGCGTGGTAGTAGTCAGCGATGTACTTCTCGCCCACGTTAACATGAGTGGAATTGTTGTCATAAGACACAACGTGCCAGAAGCATGCAAAGTAGTGGGCAATGAGCAGCACGAACCACATGAGCTGCGCAATACCAAGCAGATGCGAGTAGCGCGAGTAGCGTGCCCACTCGGTCAGATTGTTGGCGAATTTCATCATGCGAGCGAGCAAAATGTCCTTTTCGAGGAAAGTTACCCGGATCAGTCGTAGCGCCATGAGCGTGATCTGGATTCCTCGGACTGCATCACGCGTGGGATGAACGGACTGAGACATCGTGCAGTGAATTGCCTGAATGGGGAAAGCTGAGGCCAGGTCGAAGACAAACCACGTTCGAACATAATTCCGTGCAATTCTCTTGCGTGACGTGACGAGTACTCCCTGCTTAACGTACGCGGTGTTGAAGCTGAGAAGCAGGTTGAGTAGATAAAACGTTTCCAGCGAGATTGCAATCGCCGAAGTTGTGAGCGATCCGTTTGGGAAATAGCAGGCAAATACTGGCAAATAAATCGACTGGAAGTGGTAGATCACGAGCATCAGGATCCCGTGGAGCGTGGATGCCCAGCCTTTTGGAGTGATTGGAGACATGAGAGCTCGGAATACTTGCTGGCGTGTCTTGGCATTGGTCATGGACCGTATCGTACGATGAAGCGAAAATCGGCGATGCTGCTGAAGTTGACCTCCGACAGTTTTATCGATGACAGCGCGGCCAAATGTTGTCGGGATGCCTAAGCCGCTGGACATCTTGCGAAGGTTAAATCTCTTCATCATCGCGTGATGGTTTGCAGCTTTCTCCCCCAATTTGTACAAGTTTCGCGCAGAGGCCTGGCGTTTGAGAAGTCCAATGGAGCTGGGCCGTTTGGCCACTGGGGGTCTCTCCACGACAGCTAGCGAAGGTGAGGTCCAATGGAGCTGGGCCGTTTGGCCACTGGGGGTCTCTCCACGACAGCTAGCGAAGGTGAGGGAGAGCTTGGCATGGTTGATACCTGTTCACCCGGAACTGCAAGGCCGAGAAAATTGATGAATGGTGGGAACACCAGTGTGTCGTACGTGACGACTATTATCGCATGGGGAGCGACCAGACATATATTGACCTTTTTGCCAAGTACACGGTGCGTATCAAAACGCACCTATGAGTGCAATTGCATTGCATGTGCCTTCTTTAGACAAATAAGTATAGCACAGTGCGATCACAGTGCGATCAAAATATACGCCGTTCCATCAGCCAACTGATCCCAAACTATGACAATACAATACACCATATTACAAGTATATCGCATGGGAAGTTACAAGACCGTCCGGCCATAGTACGGCTAATTTAGAGCTGAGCCAATTGGGGACCTGGTTGGTGGACCCGGGGGGAGTCGCAGTTCGAAGGAGATTAAAGTCCAACGAAAGTGTGTTAGATATTGACAATGTAGGCGTCGGTGCAAGTTAAATTGATATGTATTGCTGAATCAACTGCAGTGTACGCATAGAAAGCTGTTGAAGGCGAGCTTCTTCTTGTAGCGCAGCTGGAGGAGGCTTGGACCATCTCTCCTTGAACCTTGTAGATGGTAGAACCGACTGCGGATACGATAGGAAGCTGTTGCAACTGCACTGACAGATATCGCTTCTCACCTGTTACTGATTTCGGTAGGGGGATGGACGACTTTGAATACGCTTGAGCGTCGAAGAAAACAGGAAAAAGGTCGGGATCTGCTTGGTGATCAATCGGGGTTGCGTGGGGGCCCCTGTCAATTCGAAGCATTGCGTACAGCGGTGGCTTATTTGGAACTTGAACGATAATACCAGCTTTACTGTCCCGAACCAGTCTAAAGCGAGTATCACCAGGAAACTCCACGTGTTCGAGAAACCCCAACGTTCCGTTGGCAGCTCCCTTTGTAGGTCGAACGTTTTGAGTTACTTGGATGGGCATGCCGTCGATAAGATCGACGAAAGGAGCCATTCTACCGAAACGTGTATCTGGTAATCCCATTATGTGTTCAACGTCGTGGCGACTGAGACGGGATAGAGATCCCTTAAAATTTGCAACGAGACGTATGGGGTAATGCCCCGGGGCAAGTTGCTTTGCAGCCTCAATAACGAACTCGTGATTAATAGCAGTACGGGTAGCATTGTCAGGGGTAACAAAAACCGTTTCGGCACTCCAATTCTCAGAGGCGCTGCTTTCAACGAGTCGTGAGTTGATCAAGTCTATGAAGGATTAAGACCAGTGTCCTAAGCGAGCTGCAGCACACCCTGCATCCCAATCAGGATCGCTTCGAAAGCGGACATACTCCTCTAGCACAATTACACTTTCAAAGCGGCGCCAGAGATAGAAGCCTTCAATATCTGTAGTGGAAAAATGCACCTTGTCACGCGGGTCAACGAAGATTGGATCAGCTCCGCCGGGAGGTAGTTGCAAGTAATCCCCGACGAGAACGACGAGGATACCCGCAAACGGGATGCCTGGAACTCGCTTGTACTGCCGTAGCAGCTTGTCTAACTTCAACCAATTTGATTTTGTCAGCATTGAGACTTCGTCAATAACAAGTATATCGACGCCCACAAAGTCGCTCGCGCTGGCACGTTCTAGCGATAGCATAAAGCTGGCTAGCGTCCTTCCATGGATCAAAGTAGCGGCCTTACCAGTTAAGCCCGTTTTGAGTATACATGTAGCTCTTCTCCAGCCACAGCAAAATCTTGTCACTGCATCGATTACTCGACTCTTACCGGTACCCCCAGCACCTCCTAAGAAGAAGAGAAGTTGGTCTCGCGACAGTTCATTTTCGTCGGTCCTTGATACCCTCCTCCTGGGTCGGCAACGCTCGGTTCTGTTCTTAACCATCTCGTTAACAAGGCTTTACCAATTTTGGAAAACGCTGCATGCTGGAGCTTGTTTAGAGTGAATTCGTTGGATACAGTAGACATGGTCGGAAAAGCCGCTCTGTCCAAAGAAGCACTCGTAATTTGATTCCATGTCATATGCTTAGGTTTTAAGGCATCGCGAATGAGCTCAACGACTTGGGTCTCTCGGGGCAATAATGGGCATCGTGAGGTGGGCTGCACCAGGATGGTGTCCGTACTGGAATCCTTTTCCCACTGTTTTAAGAACGCAGGTTGTGGAAACCGAGACGTAGGTCCAGAACGCACTTCCAATCCATGCAAGCGCGCAAAACTAGAAGCTGTACGTGAGGCTGCGTTGCGAAGCATTCCATTAGCAGTGATGGACTGAATAGAGTTTTTGCATGTTTTGAGGCCTCTGGAATCCCAGGGTAGTAGGCGGGGTTTAGCGTTAAGGTATCATTTGGGCCACTATCGCCGATATTCTCAACGTCAGATTCGTCTGTGTCGATCGTGTTGCCGTCGTCATCAAAAATAGCATCTGCGAAGTTGTGTATAGCGGCCGAGTCGTCAAAATCACAGTCGGAATCGGACCGATCATTTTCTTCAGTTCCTTCCCAATCCCGTTGATCGGCAGCTTTCTCCCTACCTAAGAAGTAATCATCCATATTCGACATTATCGTTTTTTCAAAGGGGCCTCGCTATTTTTCCCAGAGTGTGTACACTTGTATCCAATCCGTTTCAGTGGGGGCAGAGCCCAGTACAAGATCTTGCAGACGGCGAAATGGTTTAAACAAAATGAGAGCAATCCTGGCACGCAACACCTTGGCTTCAACCGGTGAGTCTGCGTTTACGTAAGGCATTCTTGGTCCTAGCACAACAGGAACTAAATCTCGCGAGCGAATACCGAGACAATAGGTTTCGAAGAGAGGATGCTCGCTATTAAATAGTACAGCGTTGGCTGTTGCCTTCGTCCTCTTCCGGCGGAAATACTTCATACAGAACTGGTAAAGGTTGATTTCATCTTGCTTGGACGGGCGATACACATAGTCATCGATAGCGGCAACAGATCGATATACCGGGTCACCATTATCCGAGGCATCACCTAGGTCACAGGGGTAATCACCATGTCCTAAGAGCTGCGCCAAAATGCTGTAAAGGGGAAGCTTTTCACAGCGCCTGCTAGAATACGCACACTTGCTGCGGAGGACATAGAGAGCAGCAAGCGGTCCTGCCATCTCTTGTCGATTTGATAGATTGAATGCCATTGATGCCACCCGCTTTCTACTTTTTGTTACACTGTCAGAGCCAGTCACATTGGTGTTCGACTCAATCTGCTCCCTCTCCTCGCGGCGCCGAAAAGCAGCGAGGGCCACTGCTGCTACCGCGTCAACTTGATTCTGAGCCTTTGTAACATACTTGCAGCAGTAATAAATGCGCTCGGCTACATCCTTTCCTCCTAGAAGAACTTGAATGTCATGGTTGGACTTAAATGTCACCATCATAACAGGATTGAATCCGTTTATGTATTCATGCGCTGGTTCTCTGCATATCTGAACGCCACGGGAAGCGAATTTGGTTGCCGGCACTCTTTCGCGTGGAAAAGAATACCGACAAACTCCAGCGATGGATGTAACGCGTGAGGTTTTAAAACAGCTTCCAGTATGTGTCCACCAGTGCTCATTCAAGAGGACAGCAAGGGCTGAAACCATGAAGTCAAAGTGCCGCTTTTTAAGCCGATGATCGTCCTCCATTGCCGGGAAAATTTCAATCAGACGTATGAGAGCGTCATCCCTGATGTCACTACGGTCTGGGTGGGTAATAGACCGCGTTCGGGGTTTGTGTGCATTAGGACTAACGACAAAGTCATCATAACATTGACGGAGATACTCCCTCTGCTTGATCACACGAACAGCATCCGCAAAATCGTACCGGCACGATTCTTCAACCACTGCGCGTTGATTAATTTGCTGCGGTGTCATTTTGTCGAACAGTGGAGGCCACATCGATGGCCGGGTTTCCATCAAAACTTGGCGTAGCACGTACTGTGAGCTCAATTCAGATTTGCACTGTGAACATTTTACTAGTAAGGGCGGCTCCATCCGGCCACTCTTTTTTGGATCCGTGTACGCAACGGAAGGAATCGGGATAGGCTCCAACTCTGCGTATGAATCTCCACATATCTGACAGTGGTGAGACTTGACGGAAAACGGCAAGGTATTGCTAACGATGCTTGACGAAAATGCCTCGATAGATTGCACCAACGGAACGCGTGTCGTGTCGTTCGCCATTAGACATTCAAATTCATCACTATTGCGAGGACAATTGCGCAGCCAAATGATAAAATGCGCATGGAGCGTTCCTCCACCTTGTGTCTCGACCATACCATAGTATACCCTAACAGGACCGAGTAATCCTGCATACGATTTAGGGGCTCCAGTTTTCTTGTCCACAGCAAGTACATCCTCGATAAAGACATCGATATAGCGCATGAACAGCCGGGCAGAAGCCACATCATTTTTTAGTGTAGCTTTGCGCAATTGAGCGTTCGTAGGAAGTCGCGACTCCAAACAGTCAAACATGCTATCGACAGAGGTACAACCAGTGTACTGGGCAAGCGCGAAAGAATTGTCAACATTTGGCGTTAGCGTCACAAATAGTGCCGGCTGGCCAAATCGCGTCTGGTATGAGAACGCTTCTCTCCGACAGCGTTGTCGCTCCAAATTGCTCCCCCAGAGTGAGCCTGTCCCTAGCTCCACCGTTCGTAGAAACTGGTCTGCAGTCGAACGGTTAAACGTATCCAACGGTAGTCTTCCTTGCAGGCGCAGCTCATTTTCACGAAGAACTACGATAGTTGATCATGTGCGATTGTTTCGTACCCTTGAAACAACCCAGGATGGCGTTTACATGTCAGGGAAATCTGCATAAACATTTTCTGCGTCGATAATCGATCGAACGCAACCAACAAAAACGTCTCATCTTCAGCAAACCGTCGCGAGCTTAACGTGGCGTAGTATTTGATGCAGGCTCCCTGGGAAACTGGAATTACGCTTTTCTCCTGGATGACCGCGTCCGTAAGGGAAAAGATGAGGGAACATCTTAGCATAAATGCAACCATCGTCGTCGCGAGAAATACTTGATGAGTGTTGCACAATAAAGCGTCTCTCCTCCGATGCAGCAGGCGTAGGTACTTCACAGACGCCATGTCCACTATTCGGGCGAGCACCCGCGTCATTGACAAACACGACACTTCGTTCAATAATTTCACACTCATCTTCTGCAGAGTCCGTCACTTCCAAATCGTTTTCGGCTCCAACGCGAGACTGATCTTCATCAACATGTTCTACTATATCTGATGCTGCGGAGTCGTTGAAAGCAAAGAGCGTATCGCCAACCCGCTGATCCGAATAACCAGAGGTGTCCGCGCGGGCAACACTTACATCTGCGTACAAGTAGTTTTGCATCTTGTAGAAGCGAAGTAGATTCTCTACGTTACTACCCCGAACGGTGTGGAGATTTCATATCTTAATCAACTGCTGGTCTGTAAGAGATCCCGCTAAAACAACCTTGTAAGCACTGAGTTTGTCCAGCGATCTTGGCAGCAGCGTTGCAGGGGGGCCAGGTGTGGCATCGAATGCCATACAATGAGAGCGTATCGAGCGATAGGAACCGCCACGCATTACCCGCGTTAATGCGATCACGGACACGAGTTGGGTCATTATACGTTCAACGATGGTAGTCTCACGAAAATCAGAAGGTAAATCGCCGACAAAAAATCCATTTCGAATCGAAAACTTTGGAAGTGAACCTCGCTGAAGATGATCGTTACACCCCATAATCGTGCAACACGGTTTTCGCACGGTGGAAGGATGCCTTTGCGTGACAACATGATACCACGGAACGCTGAATCAATGTTTCCGCAATCATAGTACTGCAAGAGTTCTTGCGGCAGGTCTAACCGCGTTGCGTCCAAAATCGAGCGTAGTTGTGCATACTCGTTTGGTCGCTCACGGCTAGAATCACGCTGTTATGCCTCAGTACCCACCGATCACGGATAGCGCACACGCATTCGTCCAATCGCTCAGGGCCCAGTGAAAGCCGCAAACGCTGCAATGCCCGTTGTTGGATCGCGTCCGATACGGGTTCCAACGTCGATTCCATGAGTTGTGATTTTTCGTGCTTCCGCTGTTTGTATTCTCGGGCTTTACGAAGACGCTCCTGTTTTTGGTCGTGCGATTCGCGGCTTCGATAACGCTTGACCGCCTCGGTATTCATTGTCTTTGTTTACGCGATGACATGGTTCAGAAAACGACAGGCAAACTCAGAGACACTCTTGCTAACAGCGGTGTTATTTGGGGATACTACTCTTCAAAGCCCGTGCTAGGTCCAAGTCCAATAAGGTACTAGCCTCCTTTAGTTTTGCTGCATTTGGTCAATGATTTGAGCTACAGCAACCGCGTCTTCGACGACAGACTTTTTCACTGTCTTCTGGAAAACCGTAGCAATCCGTTGTGCCTTTGAAATGGCCTCCTCCAAGTCCAATCGAGCTTTATCACCTTTGTCAGGGTCGAACAGAAAAACGGCCGAAAAATCACCCTTTGCCTCGATACAATGCTCGCAGCACAGATCTCCAAACGAACAATCTCCGGCACACCGAGCGCAACACGAACCGCTTTGCTTGCGCTTTTAAGTTCCCATGCAGCAACCCCAGTGGCAGAGTCTGAGGCCCCGTGATCATTCAGCAGCCGACTGAGTCTATCTCGTATTTGAGGCTGTCGGACTTATGCGAGGAATTCAACGAGAAGGGTCGAACTCTACCAAAGGTTAAAGCCACAGTGGGAAACACAGCGATCCCAGATGAAATAGCCACACACGATCGACCCCACCAGTAATGCCGGTCATAGAACAGCAAGACCCCTCTTACTGTGATTGCAGACGGAATAGCCACACGCGATCGACCCCACCAGTTCTGCCGTGTCTTGGATGATCACAGAGAGACCGCCAAAAGTTCTCGTACACGACGCTTCGTCGAAGAGCTGACGTTGTCGCCTTGAGAAGAGGAACGTGTCTCCGATGACCACCGCAGGGAAAAACTTTGAATGCCGAGGTCGATGTTCTCAGAACCTCTTTTGGTCGATGACGGGTTTACCTACGGCCAAACCTATGGCCACCAACTGCCACAGCTTCTTACGACGTCCAAATCAATCTCTCACCGCAGTCAACGAGGCGATTTCGTAGAATTCGAGATTCTTACGATAGCGGCTCTTTCTCGCGGGCGATAAGGCGATGTTGATTGATAGAACGCGACAAAATCGGACATGCTGCACCTCTAGAGAACGCTGGAGTACCAGGTGCAGCTAAGTATATTTGTTTTCATTCACCAATTTGCCTCGCCTGTGTCAAGCTGTTATGGAGCCTGGAGAATCCAAAAAGCGGCCCGCGGAAAAAACCTGCAAGACGGACTCAACTCCCCAATCGAAGAAGCTCCGCGGCGGATCCGCTGATGTCGATGATTCTGCTCAGCGTCAAGGATGCAGCACTGATAACGCCGCCACGTTTATTGCTCAGAGCGAAGCCGCTGACCCACCCTCGGCCGGTGCCGTTGATGTCAATGAATCTGCTTTGACAGAAACCCCAGCACCTAGCCGTCCATATATCTCCCCCCTGGTACGTCTCAGAATGAATCTCGAGGAACAGAAGGGAGAACACCAAATGATTTCGACTGTTGAAGGGTTGCAAAAATTCATTCGGGGCAACTCCAAAGACAACAAGCCAATTCCGCGGGCACGAATCCAGATTAAAGGGAGACACATTTGGGCGTCGACACACGTTGTCAAGACAGGCGAGCTAGTAGACTTCACCTTGTCGATCTACAAGCGCCAGAATCGTTGAGCGATATGCACGCGGCGTTCCGCGACGGCTACGATCGAGATTTCCTGGAAGTCGACCAGCTGCTAGTAACAGCAACAATCTTTGGCTCCACGGCGGATTTAGCGGGGATCCCACCTGACGGCGCTATTGTGACGATTAACAACCTGACGATGCTTACGCTTTGCATGGACAAAGCTTGCCAGCTCAGAACGAAGCTGACAGATCTGGAGGTCGAAACCGTGCAGGAGTAGCTACTGCATATGGAGAATACCTGCCCACGGTCAACTGAGGATAGCCGAGCAGGGAAGCTGACAGATCTGGAGCTCGAAACCATGAAGGAGTTGCTACCGCTTACGAATGAAGCTTGCACGAACAACCAAGGATACCCGAGGTGGCTGACGTAGCGTTCTCGCTTTCATGACTACATTTTGCGATCAACCGAGGATAGCCGAGCTGGCTGGCCTAGTGTTCTCTTTTTGCGTTGCTTATTTTAAGAACAAATGGATGTGACCGAACAAACAACCATTCTACCCCACAATCCTGCAGTTTCCATCGTAAGCGTAATTGTTGATCGGCGTATATACTGCTGAGACGAACCTGCTTCATCGAATACAAGCCATCGCAGAGGTGCTCTTCCACCAACCCAGATCCCCAATTCTAATAGTGAAGCAGATGTGCCAAACTTGCAGGCACTGACAGACTTGCACCCCATCAAGCACAAGGTGATCAAATGGCTGCAAGATCTAAAGCCGCTACTCCGTCGAAAAGCTCTGGGCGTTTCACGCCTACCAAGAGAAGACAAACATCTACCGAGTGATCTCAGTCAACGCGCTGACCCTACCCTCACGTTATGGGAACTCTACTGCATACCACCGCGCGATCCGCGGGGCGGAGCAAAACGACACGCCATCACCTTCCTACGATCGATTCCATCGCCATAATGATATACTGGATGGCAAGCAGGCAGTAGGACTCGACTATCGCGACACAAGGCACACGCGCAGGAAGGTGGCCCTCATCTCGCTCTATGTGGCGGTGTGCCTCGAGTCGTGATGGGCATTCGAGTGGTGCTTCCTGAGTTGCTCGGCGTGCCATCATGGGGAATGCTCACCTACACGGAGTGAGCACGATGACCGCGATGACACGGATGCTTGTCTTCTCTTGGTAGTTTGTACAGCAGTGGTTCTCGCGGCGTGGTGGCTCATCTGGGCGTCTGAATGGAGATACCCCATCCCGTGCCGAGAGTTTCTTGGCGTGACACCCTGGACGATTTTTACCGTGCGCTTCTCCTTTTCGCGATAGCCGACCTCACGCGCGTCTGGCGCCGACTGAGGCAATATATCCCCGTTGTCAGCGCGCAAATCGTAGTTTTCTACGTCTTGCTCTTCCTTTTTGATAATTGTGTTGCTACTATGGATGTTGTACGACTGTAACGACGTGTGTTGCGCGAATGTTTCTCGATGACATCCGAAAACGCTTGCCAACGACAGTTCTTCGAACTGCGAACAGCTCTCTGCACCCCAGTATAGAAACTGAGAAATAGTTCAGTTCTCTGAAATTTAATTTCAGTCAGAGCTAAGAAGGGATCCCTACTTTTATCCGGAACACTAAGACCTGGTAATAAGAAAAAAAGAAGGGATATATGTTTTATTCATATATAAAGGGGTGATACAAAAACCATGTACTTAAGTATGGACTCTACAGTTACTTCCATAATTCATAATACCCTGTGAATTCTCTGAAATTTATTTCACTCGCATCCCTCCATACCTCTGAAATAAATTTGAAATAAATTTCAGAGGTATGGAGGGATGCGAGTCGAGGTGCGATTTTGCAGAATGCAATACCCTTCAAAAGTCGATCGTTACGTTTGATGGTTATTCTTGTAGGTCTACTTTGAAATTTAGTACCCGCCAAAATACAATAAATTACGTGATTGTTGCTTGTGTCGTCCGGCCTCGATAAGTTAACACAGGCGATGTTGCACGAGTGTTCTCCAATGAAAGGGAGGGTGTTACTGGAGTGTTGCCTCAGATTCGTCGTCAACACGCAGTTAAATAGGTGCGGGGCTACTAAACTCGAGCGGTATGAAAAAAAATCTCTTTCTTTAGAGCATGCGAGCAGTAAAATCGGCTGCACGGGGCAGATGGTGCGGCTGCGAAGCAGCCGCACCAGACGCTTTTCTCGGTCGCTATATCGGCCCCCGCGAAGTCCTAGAAAAGCACAACGCATTTTATCGTGCTCAAATTTCAGAGCTTCTTCGTGCAACGCGCGACTTTGTATGATAAATTAAGGCAGGTGTTGGAGGCCAGGACTATAATACTGACAATATCCAGGCTGACGTGCAGGATTAATCCTGTATGAGCGAATCCTAACTTAAATGAGTACCCATGTGGGGAAGTTTGGAGAAGATTCGTTGAGGACGCGGAAGATACACATCGTGGGGCTCTGACATCATGACATGATTCATTCAGGATTAATCATAGTCTAATACTGGTATGGTAGCATGAATATCATTCTAGACGATGAACTCACTCCGCAACAAGTAGGTGGCTGGAAACATGATCGTTCTCTACGTGATAAAGCACGACAAACACACATGAAGATGAAAGTTGCATGCATTGGCCATCGCGCAAGCGGTTATTCCTCGTCATACTTCCGCTAGACTACTATGCCACTTGAGACTGCGGGACGTCATCGTCGTCATCACTGCCCTCGACACCCGGACCAAAATTTCACCCTACCACGTCGTAGGCCTTCTTCTTCTTGTTCAGACTCGTTGGACTCGTTATGCCTTGAATCACTCGGCGCAACTGAAGAAATTGAAACGACAGGTTGTCGTAGCTCTTCGTCAGCGGCACCTGGGTCCTCCGCCGTGCCCCCTGGTATATCCCCAGCATCCACTAAAGTTGAGAACCGACGATACTCAGGGTCGCTCGGCGCAAGGAGCTGTAACGGCAGGCTGGCGTGTCCCCTCCTCATCGTCTACAGGGTCTTCTTCAGCTGCTCCTCTGTGCGCCCTGGCTTCTCCTCAGCGCCAACAACAGTTAGAGACACACCGCGAGGTAATGTTTCCGAAAGACCAGGCCCCCGCGGCGTGCTCGTGTCGCGTGTTGACTCTCCCCATCGGCGCTACCAGCTCCCCCTTGGCCGCTTTTGATCATCGCAACGGCACAATCCAAAATGAGCGGGTCGTTTCTCGTTTCTCCCGCACACGGGGTATTTTATTTTACTTACAATCCTGGACGAACCATGATTTCAATCATGTACTTTGCCAGTATTTAAATCCTGGCCTCCAACGGGGGCGATAAATTAATTGGATGTTGCTTGTAACGTCCACCTCATCTAGGTACGAAATAATATTTTGCGCAACCTCCATACTATTATTATGGAGGTTGCGCGAAGGGATTATCTCGAAACGAGGGTCATCGAAATAACCATTCTTCATTAAAAGTAACAAATTCGCGCTTCGCACAAAGAAGCTCTGGAATTTGGGAAGTTGTGGGACAGCGGAGGGCTACTGTATTGTTGTCCATGATACTACATTTCTTTCTGTATCATCGCCAGTGGGTCAACATTTCATCGTAAGCTTACATTAAAACGTTTTTATAAGCGGTTATACTGGGTGGGCAGCCTCAACTGATTGTTTCCACGGTACTGCGTGCGTGAATGTAACTTCAGTTAACATTCATACCACATTCAGAATGTAGCAGCAACGAATTTGCAGCTGCAGGCGTACTGAGCGTACTGGTATCCATGCAGACTGTTCAGGAGTCGCAGTGATCACCTCAACGATTGCTGTCGCCTCGGCCTACTCTTCATGTGCAAGGTCTTCGAATCGTGTTGTGGATTGGCGCACTCATTTCGGTAGGCCTGCGGGTCAGTGGCGCGAAGAACTTTCACTTTTTGTCCGCGGAGAGGAAGGTCATGCACTGTTCGAAGAAGAAGCGTATGCCAATATAATATTATTGGTCGCACAGTCGTTTTAGGTATCCCGTCGCAGGAGTCCCATAATAACTATTGTAGTTACTGTACAACGCTTCAGACTACCCGAACTTGTTCGGTTACTTTGTGCTGGATAGATGCGCTCAAGTTCTTGATAATAACAATGGCAACGTAGAGTGGGGAGTAGCAAGCTGTACTACATGCAAGCTCGTGTCGCTTGCGTGTTATGAAATGAGCGAAACGGAAAGCGTCATCCAGCAGCTAGAATCTGCTTCATCACAAAGCGGCGCTGCTGTTAGCGAGGCCGCCAGTAGCCATCGCTTCCAATGTCCATACGCCATTTAGCTTGAACATACTTCTTTTGAAGCAGGAGACAATGGTAGGAAGCGTAGAAGACGCGCCAATCTGACACGGGACGTTTTAACATAGAGATGATCGAGCAGCCATCGGGTCGCCCCTGGGGTACCTTCCAGATAGAGTAAAACTATTTTCAGTGTATCTCGTTGAGCTTTCAGACAGTCATTACTAGAGCAAGCTCAACTGCAAGTTGGAAGTATTTGATCTGGATCGGTTTTGGAATGAGTGTCCTCGCTAGCTTAATGGTATACTTGATGTTGTCGTTGGCAAGAGACCCGATTAATACTGCTTTTTTTTTTTTAGTTCTGTGACCCTCAGTATTTGTTTTCCAAGATGTTTCCATATTGTTTTCGGGTGGCCAGGTTGTCAAAAGTACTTCTTAAATACGTACGAGTAGCCTACACGTGTAGCAATGTCAAATGCGTAGACTATAGATTAATCCGTTTATATTTTTTTATTACTGATATAGCAAGTACTGGTAAAGTACTTGAATGCTGCTACACAGCCGAGATAGGATTAATTCATTTGCGTGGTGCGTCCCTCCCCTTAAGTCTATTTAGAACTTCTTTTAGAACTATAGTTGTGCCTTTCATTAATTCTGCCGTGATAATTCTGGCATAATTCTAATCCCATCTCGGTCTTAATTATACCTTGTGTTAGCTAATTCCGTTGTTATTGTGGTTTTCAACTTTTTTGCCGCCCATTTTAGCTACGCATCTTGGAGGGGCCCGATTTGCTAAATCGAGTCCTCCATAGGGTTAGGTCACTCTATCTCGGAGGGCTAAATCGTAGCGCCCTCACCAAATATTCTTGGCAAACAAGCAGCCAGCGACCGAAGCCGATGGTAGAGATGAAGAACCGTCGTCGCGATACGGCGTGTGTACAGTTAATCGATGCGTCTTGATCGTGGTACGTGTGCGCAGTAAGTTAGCTACCCCATGCGCAGTGAGGCTGACCTCTGACACTATCCTCTAAATTATCTAGACAAGATTCTGGCCACGTAAGACTGGTCGGCCGACAACGGTGTGGGCGAAAGCCTGCAGGTCCAGGCCGCACACGCGAAGATCATTAGCCACTTTGGTGCGGGGGTGCAGGGATGACCCGAGTCAGCCATACTCAAGACGCTGGTGCCGTGCTCGACCTGGTGCTCATGAAGGAGCCCGAGGAGGTCGATGAGGGCACGACCCACCTCATGGACTGGGCCAGCTCCCACGCCAAGCAGCGCGGCTACCCGTACTGGAAGACCATCACGACCGGAAAGTCTGCCTCGCGTAGCAGCATCCCGCACGACGTATACATGACCACTCACAGGGTGCGCGAGTTTGAGACGTGGTTCCAGCGGCAGCAGCAGGTAAATGGGCCTACCACCAATGAGCCGGCAGGTGGCCCCGGCAGAGACCTGGGCAGCATCGAGATCAAAAGGAGCCCGCAGGAGGAGACAATTGCCGTCAAGGACGGTTCCGGTGTGCTGTTCAACCCCAATACTTTCAACGCCCGCCGAGGTGCGCAGCCCCATCTCGGGCGCCGATACGACCAATTTAATAATATATAATATTGATAATATATTCGCGCAACTCCTCAATTTAAAACGTCTGATGAGCTTCCGCGTACGCTTCGACAGCGGCAAGAACGATCAGGGCCAACGTACGCTTGTTTGACGTGGATGGTGTTCATTGATGACGCCCTTCTTGAGGATAAAAGCGTACCAGCGACGAAGTGTGCGCTGCTTCGGCCCCAACAGCTCCGATACATACACACATGGGAAGTCATAGACGTGCATCAGCGCCACAGCTCGCCAATGAAATCGTAGCTGTAGGTCATTGTGGGGATGGGGACTTGTGGTGGAGTCTGAAAGAGGCCATCGCTGGAGTATGCTAAGTATGAGGAGGAGCTAGAAAACACGAGGTCGACTGAGGCTCGAACGCCATTCACTTATGCCGCTGAAAATAGCAAAAGGAAGAGGTGCTCTCTAAAACGGAGCTGGGCTAGCTATTTAGACCTAGCCCCATAAATCATTTTGCGCCATCCTCTTTGCTATACCTGAGCTGCTCGCTACTTTGGACCCCCTAACTCGGGATAGGAAGCCTCTTGTTTGCCAAAATCGTTGAAAACCACAATAATTCAAGGTTGTTCAAACGTTGCCGAAAGGGTTAAGTAGTTAAAGGGTTAACCCTTTAACTACCGGACCACATTTAAGGATTCCGCTTGGACCTCTACTAGAGCCAACCAAAGCAATGTGTTTCTAATTTTCAAGCCAATCAGAGGGGCGAGGGGATTGGCTAGCCTACTTTCAAAACCAGATCCCCCTCAAATTCGTATTTCCTCTCTGTTTGTAACGCAGCTCCGCAGCAAGGAAGACTGAGCGTATGTACGGCTGGTGCGGTGCACTGGAGTGCGAATGGGCGCGCTTCGGCGGCGAGCTCCGTGAAGCAGGGCTACCCCTGGAAAGCAAGTTGACGCGGAGGAGACACCGGAACCGTGCTATCCGCATATCCCTGAGTCAACTATATCGTTATATGAAGAACGGAAAAATAAGCGGAAACGCCCCAGTGTGTATCTGCAAAGGTCTCCAGCAAAATTGGCCTGACAGAAAGGTAGTAAGTATTACGATATGGGTAATGTTAGCTGCTCGACGCTAGGGATTGACCGTTTTGCTCGTTTCCTTGTAAAAGCTACAGGATCATTCGTCGAATCCCTGCAGACAGCGTCCTGCGCTTGGCCAAGTGCTGACGAACGCACTTTGAATACGGCTTGGTAGTGGAAGGTGCTGAAACATTCAACATGAAACCCTCGTTCGCATTTGGTGCACCAGTACTTCGATTTCTTGGATAGCCCTCGGAGACTACACGGATAACATTTTAGTTTGCTGTTGATGTACTCCGTAGAGTTGGGCGTGATGATATACAGCGATGTAACCGCTCCAACGACGTCTTCCAAAACTTCACTCTGTCGCTTTTTCTCGCGACGGGACTGCTGGCGCCGTGCCGCCTTATCGTGTTTTGTCAAGCTGTCAGCAATTCTTCTTTTGAACGTCTTGACCGACGTTGAAGTTTTCTTCAACAGCGCGTACGCGTTGATTGTAGCCATGTCCTGAAGAGGGTCATGTCAAGTCGCTTTTCCCTGCGCCAAGTTGGGTGGGTCGAGCGTAGCTGGTCGACCGGATCTACGCCGTTCACGAATCTATTGTACACTGCGATATTTGTAGGCGCGATAAAAGTCTTTCTGTATAAGACACGATCAACCGTCCACCGTCGGAACCGTGGCAACATGCCACCGCCTCCTCTGAGCTACCGCTAAGTATCCACGTTGTTGGCGATGCACCTATGTCGTTGCTGTAAAAAAACACTACCTTGCAATCCTTGTACACGATGTATCCTGCTCGATCCGCCAGGTGTAGTGTTGGTCAAAATGCATGCAGTCCGACGAGATTTTGGAAGGCTCTTTTGCAGTTTGTCGTGAGCGGCTTCCATTTTCTTCCAGCCGGGCTCGAGATCAACAGCAGCTACGGGTTCCCACTCACCGCGCTCCGCTTCAGTAATACGTCTAATTGAAGCTTCCACCGCTACCTTATTCCATTTATCAATCAAATTTAGCCGCACAGTTCCGATCGTGTGCACTTTACCGTCCGTGAACGCGAGGATTGCTTTCGCAAAAGTGTGTCGAGTATAGAAGTTGTCTGAGACCATAAGTCGATACCCACTTGGAGAGCGTAGAACCTTTGATTGGTGTCCTATCATCGCTAGCCACAGCACAGTCGCTCATTTTTCAATCACAGCAATATCCTCTCGACGCAGCGTATTGTAAAGTGATGTGCGTAGCGATGGAAATTGCTCCGTGTAGCGTTGCGCAGGTGTTCTTGGCTGGGAGTTGCCCGAGGCGTTATCCCACAGCGTTTGAACGTAAAGAGAGTCTCAGCCGACGCCGGCGTAGAAGCGCACGCCGTATTTGTCGGGCTTGGAAGGCATGCATGTCCGAGCTCTTGAGTGTGCCATAGTTGGCACTGTGATTTCATCAATGCTGCTCACCCCCTTTAAAAACCGCGAAATCAGCGGAACGTGTTTAAAAATGAGCCAGAATTGACCTGCTGTGCCACAATGCATCGCGCAGCTTATCAAGTGTCAGGTCCTCCGGAGCATGAAATTGTAGTGCGGATCGAATATTCTGAAACTGTGGTGGAGCAAGTTCAAGATTTTCGACCTGTCACTCCGATCAAGCAGTGCAACACCTCGCAAGGGTGTCAAGGCCCTCCCACAAAGATGCCAAGACCAGAAAAGTAATATTCAAGTGCCAGCAGCCCGATCCCCGGTATATTCGTGTAGATCATCGACATCGATCTTGACGAGGATGACGCCGATCTTGAAGATAGGCCCTGAATCTTGGCCCCACGTGCGCCGTAAACATCCGGTAGAGAGTCAGCAAGGCAGCAGACGACCAAGGGAGCCAATGAGAACGCGCTAAGGCCGAGAGTGCACTCGGTGGACACAAGGAGCACAGGAGAGCAGATAGGCAGTTTGTATGGCAAAAGCTAACACATTAAACAGAGTTGAATTTCCTTCCTTCTTCACGAGTGGTCTTCGCCTTAGCGCTACCGGGCCCGGGATATACTTTGGCCCACCCGACGCTACGCAAGTCGACGAAACCCTCCAAGATCGAATCAGACGCCAGGATTGCTTGGCCTCGCGTCCGTCAACCCTCATTACGACCCACCGCTAAAAGAAGTGGCAAGCAAGGAAAGGCAAGGTAAGGCAAGGTCACACATCGACCACAAGGCAACCCCAGGCCCAGATCAACACTGGCCTGCGAGTCTCGATCTAGACAACTCAAGATCGACGACTCGACCCTACACCGGCGCAGCGAGTAGAAGTATCCCCGCTGCTGCCACACGTTCCCGCTGTCCACCAGACAGTCCTAGACTCGACCCAAGCGCGTCTTCCGAGACCACCCGAAGGGCGATCTAGCCCACTGACGGGTACACAAGGCGAGGATCAGCAACTTCCCGGAAGATCGGAATACCCCCTCCGTTGGTCGGCAGTTCGGGCGCCGTGTGCATGAGGACCACCGCGATCTGCAAATTTCGCGGAACCGCTTCGCCACAAAACCTTGTCCTTGCCATAGTCTCTTTGAAATCGGTTTGGCCTAAAAATCGATTGTCAGACCAATACTTAGCAATATGACTAAGCTGGCAAATTCTCATTGCAATCTCAAGGCCGATGTACGCGTTGAGCTCGCTTTCAGCGAGTTTGGGTTGTCCTCTCGCCACCAGAGCATTTGATGTCCACGTGTGTAGGCTACTCCTACAGGCGGCCGTGACAAATAGAGTGAACAGTCCAACTTCGGCATTTTCAGCGTAGGCCTGTTTGAACTTGGCTTGAGCGACTATACGATGACCACTTTGCATATTCAGTGACTCAATATATGCTTTGCCAACCGCAGTAGGCGCGAAGACATTCTGCGACATCGAGCTTGACTCCGCGTTTGTTGTAGTGGCAGCATGATGTCGGCCGGTGGTGAAGAGCGGCAGACCACTTGCTGTTCCGGGCGGTATGTCGTCAGTATTGTTGAACTGCAGGTCCTCAGGTAGGTCTCCAGGCAGGTCGCCCGGCAGGTTGCAAGGCAGGTCGCCAGGCAGATCGTCTTGGACAAACACCTCCCAGTCGTCGACGAGCGAATCGAGAGTTATGTCTTCAATTTGGCATTCTTGCTCCAGGGCTTGCCATTCGCCGCCGATGCACTCTCTTTGTCCGCATCGTCGAGTGAAAACTTGAATGAGGCTTATACCGCTAATATTTGTCGGTTACAAACATAATTAGATATCCTGTCTAATACATGGTAGGCGTCCCTACGGTCCTCTAGCTTGACGGGCAGTGACCCTTCCCATGAACGGATCTAATTTTTAGCCAATAGTCGGCACTTGTTTCCCTCTATTAGAGGTCCATACGGACCCCTTAGTGGCACGGTAGCTAAAGGGTTAAGGTGGCGATGTTGAAGATGAGTTAAGGACAGGCCTCTTTAAATATGGGAAATGGCCCGATTTTCCACACTTTATCCGTTTTAATATCCCCGATCAACCCACCAATAAAATAGCCTTATGTTGAGGTCCTGTTCACATACTCGTTGTCTTATTCCGAGCACTACAGGCGTTAGGAGTCTTGGATGTGAATTCACAAACATATCGCATTCAAACTACCCTTACACACCAGCGCTCCACGGGTTTGTGTCATCACTAAGACATTCCGCCATCCGTGATGACACCATTTCGGGTAGGCCATGATATGAAGTACGGTTTAGAAGTGACTGAACGGTACGAGCTCTCCGGCAAGGCGGGATACTCTATGGACACAGCGTGCATGCTCGATGTAGCGTCCTTATCCTTGAGTCGTTTGTTAATGGAGAAGTTATTAATGTTCATGCATGTCTTGATCACTTTGCGGACGTTCACGAAGTTGACCAACAGTGGCCGCTTGAAAATCTACCACTTGGTTACCAATAAGCCGAACGCCATCTCGATTCGGATGCGCAGCTGGCTCAAGTAGAAGTTGTAGTCCGAGTGTGCCTTGCCCTTTAGCTCCGACTTCGTGAAGGGTACGAGCAGCGAGTCCGACCACGGTGTCACCAGCAATGCAAAACCCATGAGGGAGCCCCATGATCTCCTTGCTGAGCGCCCACTTCTTAAACGCGATGGAGTGACCAACCTTCGCAGGAGAGTTGAAGCAGTAGCCTGTAAAGCGGCTAAATGCGTCGCAGATTGCTTGGACGTTGAGTCCATACATTTGGTAGTGCCCCGAAATGAATGCAGCAACGCCCGGCACCTCTTCGCTGCTTGGAGCACGGATTTGACAGAGCCACCCGTTGACGCAGCCAATGCACCCCGTCAAAATTCCGTCCTTGCTGATGCTGGTGAAATCATCAGCTGTCTTCATCATGCGCTCCTTCGACTCGGTCGGCGAGCGGATGCGCACCTCCGGACAGGCAATAATCGCGTCCATCACGTAGTGCATAACGTCGTAAATTCCCGACACCGATTGTAATGGGCTTACTTAAGCCCAATACTTTAGCTTAAACGTGAGCGCACGTGCGTAGGTGTGTTTAACTTCGATTAAGTATACTTGTGTCCACAAGTATAGTTAAACCTAAATAAAGGTACGAATTAGTAGCTTGCTGTAAAATTGAGAACTGTGGTTTCCTCCTAAAAATGATATCTATAAAGAGAGGTTCTGCCAACGAGTGGTTGGCAGAATCTCTGGCCTAATGCATGATTCTTATTGGTAGCAAGATGCTGCTTTCTACCAATAGTATTGCTTCCTAATATGAATGGTGACCCCACTGTGATGTGGTCTACCTGAATGTAGCCATTAGTACATGTTGCACTAAGGTAGGAGGTGAACCGAATGTGTAGCCCCGCTACACCATCCCTCCGTTAGGACTTGATGTGCCGGTCTCGACACATCAATCGAAGAATTACTTAGGAGAGAAGAACTCGTGCTCATTTCGAAATGAGCACGCCAAGGACGCCTACGACCGACGCGCCGGCTGTATCTGCAGCGGCGAACGCTGTCGTCGCTTCCACAGCGACGACTGCTACTACTTCGGCCTCTACGGCTTCAACGACTGTCGTCACTTCCACGGTGACGACTACAAGTTTGCCGAAGAGAACGATGTCTCTTGAGAAGTGGAAGAAGAAGTGGAAGGGTGCCCATCCACTTCGCGATGACTCTGGCAAGGTCACTGCCAATATGAATGCTTCGGGCGTTCATGCCTACGATGGGGACGACTTTCCCCTCGACTATGGTAGTGATGTCGAGGAGGGCGAAGCTGAGGGAGACAAGGAAGCCTTGTCTCCAAAACGCAAGGGATCTGGCGTGGGATCGCGTCGTCCTCGCGAGGACGACTCGGATACTTCAAGTTCGAAGCGCTCGCGCAGCGACAGCGAAAGGCCGCTCGCTGATGCTGTAGCGCTTTCGTCTCTGCGGGGTAGAGGCGACTCCACTCCGTCTGGTGATGTGGCGTCGCGCACTAAGCCGGTGCGCGACCCGTTGATGCCGTCTCCGAGCGAGATCCACAACAGATTCGGTACTACGTCGCCACCGAGTCGGTATCCGCTGTACGCTTGCAACGCCATCACTGATGATGATGTCGCGAAGGACATTGACTTTGATCCGGTCACGGATCAAAGACGCGATTACTACATCGGGCTATTCCACTAACTCCGATGGTATGGGAATAAGAAGACTTCCCGCAAGAGCAAAGTGCCCGAGTGGCAGGTACTTTGTCAAAGCTGGGGTGTTTTTGTTAATAACTTCAACAGCGACCCCGCCGGCTTTCGTGAACGAATTCTCCAGGTGCGGGAACGCTTCGAGAACTTCTCGAAGCGGTTTAAGCTTGAGCGACTGCACCGAGGTGCGGTCGAGGTCGGGATTCTCTGCGCAGTGCCGTCCAGGGGTAGTGCGCTTGTCCGAACGGCACGTAAACGGGTACACGGGTGTTCGTGTGCCGAGGAGCTTAAGACTCTGCGTACAAACTTCATTGCGCAGCTGTCTTCGAGTGTTGCGGGTGACCACAACACTCATCCGAGTGACGTAGGCAACTACAACACTCGTTCGAGTGCTGCATGCTACTACAACGCTCGCTCAAGTTTTTCGCCCTTCGGCGGAGGTGGCGGGCTTCGTACTCTTTCACCATTCCTGGAACGTCCTCCGTCAGGACGTCCCGCGGCTTCACGTACCATGGAGAGAATCCTCTCCAACGAATACGAAAATGATCCGGACCTTGGGTCCGGGTCCGACGACCAACAATTTACTGGACGATCCAGCGAGTTTCCACCCGTGTATCTCGCAACGGGGGCGGAGGTGGCGGGAAGACGCCACGGGTATGGTCGGTCTGACCTCTGGGACCGCTTGGAGGCTTTGCAACGCCTCCAGGCGACGGAGTTGGCTTCCGTGAAGCAGGAGCTGAGCTTGTTGAAGGCTCAGCTCACCAAAGGCTCGCAGACGGCTTCAAACGGGCAGGATCGATCCTGCACGCCGTGAAGAAGCGCGTCGCCGCGCTCGAGCAGGCGTCGGCGGGTCACCAGGAGTAGGTGACTCGTGCTGTGCGCAAGGCTTGAGCCGCCCAACGTAAAATGTTGGGTGGAGACGCATGCTGGACGGTATGTCTAGCGTGTACGCGTTGCCATGCTTAGCCAACATGGTGAATGGTCCGATGAAGCACGGGGCAAGCTTGCTTGCTCCGAAATTAGAAACTGCATGTTTAGCTAGGTTCTGAGTAGCTAACAGAACTAATGAACCCACTTTGAATTCATTTCTATTGCCTCTTCCGTTGTTGTCTGCATTCAAGTTATGTCGATCGACAGAAGCTGCTATTGCGTCTAGGATAAATCGTGCGACGGCTTGTCGGCGCTGGACAATGTCCAATGCGTTTGAGCTGAACTCTTTGTTCAGTTCGTGTTCCTTGTTCGCAACAGGCCCGGCCTGTGTGTGGTGTTGGTTGTTGTTGAGAGTGTCTACGCCCGGTGTAGACACTGTGTTCTCGTCGTTGCGGCTGCGCGCAGTGCGTGCGCGAGTCGTCACGTCTGATACATTGCTCGTATCAGCGTGCTCATTCGGTTTGGAAGAAACCGGATACCCTCTCCCACTTAAGGAAGAAGCTATCGCACCGAATACGCTCGGTACACGTGGATGCCGCATGGCGTTCACGTAGAACGGTGCGTGTCCTGTCGAAACATGCACCGAGTTGTTGATGGCGAACTCCGCGATCGGCAAACAGTCGCTCCATTGACGAAACGAGTGTGCATAGCTCTTCAGTGCGTCAACTAGTACTCGGTTGGCACGCTCGGGTTGACCGTCGGGCTGCGGGTGATCGGCAGTCGACATGGACAACTGCGTTCCAAGAAGTGTAAGCACTTCTTGACAGAAACGCGCTGTGAAGCGCGGACCACGATCCGACACAATGTCGATTGGCATGCCATGGTGTCTGAACACCATGTCAACAAACAGACTGCTTGGCTGTCACCTTGGCTGGAACTTCAGCAAGATGGTACATCTTGCAACAAGCGGAAGACCAAAGCCAAAGTCCATTGAAATTTACTGCCAACACTCCGACGGAGTCGGTAGTGACTGAAGTGGAGCCTGCGAGAAGGGCGCAGGTTTCACGCGCTGACATACCTCGCAAGCACGGACGTACTTGCGTACCCATTTGTACTGGTGACTCCAATTAAAGTCACGCGTGACAGGTAAGTATGTCTTCTCACGACCGGGATGTCCCGACGTCGGGGCATCGTGGTACTCGTAAGTGATCCTGAGGTTTAGCTCACGATCGTCCGGCACGACAATGCGATCGGCGTTGGCGTCAACTGCGCTGTAAAGCAGCATACCATTGTGTACACGATAACGATGTACAGAGGCACGGAGGTGCTTGGCCAGCTTGCGACGAGACTTGTCAGAAGGTGCAGCGAAGTAGTCCAACAACTGTTTCGCGTCCGCATCGTTTGCGTCTGCAGCCCTCACATCGTCTAACAAAGACGATGAGGGAGTAATCGTCCTTACGACGCCAACTGCGTTGGCGTCGGTCTTGTGCACCGCATAGTCTGGTCGACGCGAGAGTGCGTCGGCCACAACGTTCAACCTTCCAGGTTTGTACTCAACCTGGAAGTTGTACTCCGCAAAGAATGAAAGACATCTTGCTATTCTTTGTGAGATGTCCGGCGACTTGATCGCCGTACGCAATGATGCGTGGTCGGTGTAGTCCACGCACGGTCTGCTCCCAAGTAGATAATCTCGAAACTTTGGCTTCAGCTGACGCGACTGATAGTAGACCACGCGATCACGTCCTTCGGGATCGTGGTGTGTGGTGAGGTGCGGGCAACTTCCCAGCGTCCAGAACAAACCTTGATCAAACTGGAATCGCCAAACTTCAGATCTAAGCTCAGAGGGGCTCAGAGCCTTAGAGTCTCAGCTGGCAAACCTCAGCTGGACTCGACGAAGACTCGGCCGAGACCTCCAAGCTCGAACCCTTGGTCCGACGCGGCGTGTGCGCCTCCCATGCGATCCCCTTGACGGTTCTTGCTGGGGCTACGCTTTGAGCCCAGACGTCAGCCAGCCACGCCAACCTTGATTCCAGTCCAGTTGTCTTCAGATGTCTCCAAGCGAAACCGGCTCCCCGCTCAACAGGTCTTCGTCTGCACGTGTCCTGACCCAATCCGCCCCGGGTTTTCTTCAATGTAAACACGATACTCCACAATACACTCCACACACAACTTGTCTGCTTCCTCCAAGACCCCAGACCTGGTCTTCCTTGCTTCTTCACTTCTTCCAGGCGGCTCCAGCTGAGAGCCGCGTCCACAGGTCTTCACTCGCCCCTCAGACCTAGAGTGGCTCCG
>JAIKVD010000231.1:0-25611 GCA_024679075.1 Phytophthora uliginosa | reverse complement strand
GGCCGCTGGAGCTGTACCTGCACGTGGCGCGGGGCTTCGACGTGCAGCCCTTCCGCTTCCGGCCGCGCGCGCAGGACCTCGCCACGTCAGGCAAAGGTTGCCTTGCAATTGCGTACGAGGCGTAATGATGGCGCTAATCAATTTCGGTGCGTTTCTGTTGTGCGTTCAGAGCTGGCGGCATTTCTGAGGAGCCAGAAGCCGCATACGACGGACGAAGCTGTCAACTTCGTGACGCACGGATACGGCGCGCTGGTGCTGCGGGTAAAGTATCCAGCACTGTACTGTACTTGATGTGATGCAGTTTTGAGCCGTCGGCATTTCTTGCTTATATATTGCTGCCGACAGGAAGCGTTTCGCTCCGTGGACTGGAACTACACAAAGTCCAAAGTGGTGATGCTCGCGCCGCCCAATCGAGGGTAAAGTGGGTTTTGCTTTTTGTTTTGGTTTTAATGAATAACTTATGTATGCACTTGTTTCTTTTGTGTGGTGCAGGCTCCGGTACCACGCGTCGATGAAGAAGCACATTGGTGTAGCTGGATATGGCGGCGTAGCAGCGGAGGAGCTGGCGACTTTATCTGCCGAAGAGCTGGATGCGCGACTAGGGAAACTGCCACGCAGCTGTCACCCGTTCGTGCTGGCTGGGAAGCTGTGTCTGAATCCGTTTAACCAGCATAATTACCCGAACGACGGCCTCGTGATGGTCGAGGAGACAACACTGCCAGGCGAATTCCGACACCAGGTACGGTAATTTGCTTTCGTGGAATTTTGTTTTGTTGGTCTCGCATCTGACTGATAGCGCTTGGGTAGATCATTGGCGCACCACACTACTTATTACCGTCGCATCCTACTACGATCGGGCTTACACAGTCGTTTCTGGAAGCATGAATTTAAAATGCTACTAATAGCCGAGTATTGTCTACTTACATGTGTGCACTCGTATCAGTTGGCAGCGCATGTTAATGCGAGGTCGATTTATGGAGATTCCTCTGTTGTCTGTACGACATGTGAACAATGAGGTGTGCCTGACTGAAGTATGCTTAGTCACATAAGTAAACAACCTGGTCACATGCTTAGTCTCACCAGCAAACGTCTCAGAAACGAAGTGCACAACCTGGTGAACTGCTCGAAGCGACTACCGCTGGCTCTGCACCACTCGATACATGTATGCGGTGGGCTATGACCCATAGCCCATGGGGACACTATTGCAGGCAACTGCAACTACGCGAACAATCTGGCGCCAGCGGCGAGCCTGCTTGTAGCTTAATACATGTAGGCTACAGGTGCTGCGGGAAAGAGGGGGACTTTGGGTGGTCAGCTCGATGATTTCGCTTTCCAGGAGATCTGGGATGCGATTCTTGGGCTCGACGGCGCTGTTTAACACGACGATCGGACCTTCATAAAATGCAGAGGAATGCCGTGTCTTTTAGTGTCGAATGTATTGGCTCGTGGTCCACGAGTCAGTGTATTTAAAGGAGAGGCTTCAAACCCAGCCTGGATCCTGTATCACCTATAGAGGTGCAATGCCGAGGTGGGCTTCCCAACCAAGCAGCGCCTCGAAGGCACGCAGGATTCCTGCGGCAGGAATGCCGGTCGTCAATGTGGGGAGGGGCACGACTGGCTGATCCGCTGATGCCGTTAGCCGCTGCCATCAACATCGGCTTGATTTGGGACGCAGCCCAATCTAGCCGAGCGTCCTCTCCAATAACATCCTCCTTTCACTATTCAATTTTTCAGAAATATGAAACATCATATCACTCTCTAAATTAGGCTTCTTCAAAGCACTAACTTGGGGTCGGATTATGGCTCTCTGCGTGGGACCACTTCAACGTGCACAAGTACCGCCATCTTTGTAGCCGAACTGCATCGCACCCTGCGAGCCACACGCCCCACATGCTGGTCCAGCTCCCAGTCACTCTGCAATTTCCTGCCTCGCACCGAGGTCAGTCAGCACCATGAGCTCCAACCCGCAGGGCCCCGAGCTCAGCTACGAGTCGGGCAAGACCCTCATGGACCAGGGTCCCCAAGCCTTTCACGACCTCATGGCCACCAAGCTCCCGGCCGCCACGGGCCGCGCGCTGCCGGAGATGGAGGTGCGCTTCAGCAACCTGTCGCTGTCCGCCGACATCGTCGTGGCCGACGACCACGCCACCAAGTACGAGCTGCCGACCATCCCGAACGAGCTCAAGAAGACCCTCATGGGCCCCAAGAAGCTCACGGTCCGCAAGGAGATCCTCAAGAACGTGAGCGGCCGCTTGGCCCCGGGCAAGATCACGCTGCTGCTGGGCCAGCCCGGGTCCGGCAAGTCGGCTTTGATGAAGGTCCTCAGCGGCCGCTTCCCCATGGCCAAGAACATCACGATGGAGGGCGACGTCTCGTTCAACAGTGTGGCGCACAAGCAGATCGTCGACAAGCTGCCGCAGTTCGTGTCATACGTGAACCAGCGTGACAAGCACTTCCCAACGCTGACCGTCAAGGAGACGCTGGAGTTCGCCCACACCTTCTGCGGTGGGAAGCTGCTGGAGCAGGGCAAGGGCATGCTGGCGCAGCACAGCGACCTGGAGGCGCTCGAAAAGGTCAAGAGCATCTTCGCACACTACCCGGAGATCGTGACCCAGCAGCTGGGACTGCAGATCTGCCAGGACACCATCGTTGGTGACAACATGCTTCGTGGTGTGTCCGGGGGTGAGAAGAAGCGCGTGACGACTGGTGAAATGGAGTTCGGCATGAAGTACGTGTCGCTCATGGACGAGATCAGCACGGGCCTCGACAGTGCCGCCACGTACGACATCATCAACACGCAGCGCAGTGTGGCCCACAGACTCCGCAAGACGGTGGTGATCGCGTTGCTCCAGCCGTCTCCGGAGGTGTTTTCGCTGTTCGACGACGTCATGATCCTGAACGAGGGTGAACTCATGTACCACGGACCGTGTGACAAGGTGGAGGAATACTTCGAGACGCTGGGCTTCAAGTGTTCGCCCGGACGTGACATCGCCGACTACCTGCTGGATTTGGGTACGAAGCAGCAGCACCGCTATGAAGTTTCCCACCCGACGAAGCAGCCCCGCAGCCCGAGGGAGTTCGCGGAATGCTTCGGGCAGTCTCACATCTACCACAACACGCTGGCCGCGCTGGAGACACCGTACGACCCGAAGCTGGTCGCGAGTGTAAAGGACATCATCGACTCGGTGCCAACCTTCCACCAGTCTGTATTCGCCAGTGTGTTGGCGCTGCAGTGGCGAGCTCTGATCATCACGTACCGAAACAAGGCGTTCGTCATGGGGAGATTGATGATGGTGATCATCATGGGCTTAATTTACTGCTCCATCTTCTACCAGTTCGACCCAACGCAGATCTCCGTAGTCATGGGAGTGATTTTCGCCACCATCATGTTCCTGTCTCTCGGCCAAGGCTCGATGATTCCAGTCTACATCGCTGGACGAGACATTTTCTACAAGCATCGCCGTGCCAACTTCTTCCGAACGGGGTCCTATGTTCTAGCGACGACTGTGAGCCAGATCCCGTTGGCGCTAGCTGAGACTATCCTCTTCGGCTCGATCGTGTACTGGGTCTGCGGGTTCGCGGCCGAGGCGAAGCTGTTCATCATCTTCGAGATTGTCCTGTTCGTGTCGAACCTGGCTATGGGCATGTGGTTCTTCTTCCTCGCTGGTGCCTTGCCCGACGCAAACGTGGTGATGCCGGTGGGTATGGTCTCGATTCTCGTGTTCATCATCTTCGCGGGCTTCATTGTGACCAAGAGCCTAATCCCGGACTACCTCATCTGGGCTCACTGGATCAGTCCGATTGCGTGGGCTCTCAAGGCGCTGGCCATTAACCAGTACCGATCCAGTGAGTTCGATGTGTGCGTGTACGACGGAGTGGACTACTGCGCGAAGTACGACGGTCTCAACATGGGCAAGTACTACCTGAGCTTATTTGATATCGCGACGGAGAAGGCGTGGGTCGCGTATGCTATCATCTACTTGTTGGCAGTGTACGTCTTGTTCATGATCCTGTCATACTTGGCGATGGAATACATCCGCTACGAAACTCCTGACAACGTCGATGTCTCGGTCAAGTCTGTCGAAGACGACAGCTCGTACGTACTCACCGAAACACCCAAGGCCGCGAAACGCGACAGCAACGCGGTCATTGAGCTTCCCGTTCACATTCGTGAGAGAAACTTCGTCCCGGTGACCGTAGCATTCCAGGACCTGCACTACTGGGTGCCGGACCCGCACAACCCGAAGGAACAACTCGAGCTGCTCAAGGGCATCAACGGTTTTGCTGTCCCGGGTTCAATCACTGCTCTGATGGGTTCTACTGGCGCTGGCAAGACGACGTTGATGGACGTCATTGCTGGCCGTAAGACTGGTGGCAAGATCGCCGGCAAAATCTTGTTGAACGGCTACGAGGCCAACGACTTAGCCATTCGTCGTAGTACGGGCTACTGTGAGCAGATGGACATTCACTCGGAGGCTGCTACCATTCGCGAGGCTTTGACTTTCAGCTCGTTCCTGCGCCAGGACGCCTCTATCTCGGACGCCAAGAAGTACGACTCGGTGGACGAATGCATTGAATTGCTTGGCCTTGAGGACATCGCGGACCAGATCATCCGCGGCAGCTCGGTGGAGCAGATGAAGCGCTTGACGATCGGTGTGGAGCTTGCTGCGCAGCCGAGTGTGATTTTCCTGGACGAGCCTACGAGTGGCCTGGACGCGCGTTCTGCCAAGATCATCATGGACGGCGTTCGTAAGGTGGCCGACTCCGGCCGTACCATCATTTGCACGATCCACCAGCCCTCGGCTGAGGTATTCTACCTGTTCGACAGACTGTTGCTGCTGCAGCGCGGTGGTCAGACCGCTTTTTACGGTGATTTGGGTGAGGACTGCCGCAACCTGATCGACTACTTCGAGAACATCCCTGGTGTGGCCCCGCTCCCGGAGGGCTACAATCCGGCAACTTGGATGTTGGAGTGCATTGGCGCTGGTGTGGGTCACGGATCAAAGGACTCGATGGACTTCGTGAGCTACTTCAAGAACAGTCCGTACAACCAGCAACTGGAGACTACGATGGCGAAGGAAGGCATCACTACCCCGTCCCCAGACCTACCGGAGATCGTTTTCGGCAAGAAGCGTGCCGCCAGCTCGATGACGCAGATGAAGTTCGTGGTGGGGCGGTTCTTCCAGATGTACTGGCGTACACCGAGTTACAACCTTACGCGCATGTACCTGGCCATCTTCTTGGCGCTCCTGTTCGGCCTGATTTTCGTCAGCAATAACGACTACGCATCGTACACGGGACTGAACTCGGGCGTCGGTATGGTCTTCATGTCTGGGTTCTTCAACTCGATGGCTGTGTTCCAGAGCGTCATGCCATTGACTTGCGCCGAGCGTGAGTCTTTCTACCGCGAACGCTCTTCACAGACGTACAACGCGTTCTGGTACTTCATTGCGTCGACGCTGGCGGAGATCCCGTACTGCTTCGCCAGCTCGCTCCTGTTCACCGCCATCTTCTACTGGTTCGTGGGCTTCACTGGGTTCTGGACTGCCGTGGTGTACTGGCTCGACTCATCTTTGCTGGTCTTGATGATGGTCTACTTGGGCCAGTTTTTCGCTTACGCAACGCCAAGTGAAGAAGTCGCTCAGATTATCGGCATCCTCTTCAACTCGATCTTCATGATGTTCATCGGCTTCAGTCCCCCGGCCTACGCGATCCCGTCGGGCTACACGTGGCTGTACGACATCTGCCCCTTCAAGTTCCCCATTGCAAACCTCATCTCGCTGGTGTTCGCCGACTGCGACGAGCTGCCGACCTGGAACGAGACCACCCAGTCGTACGAGAACGTGGGCTCTCAGCTCGGTTGCCAGCCGATGGCCGACGCTCCGGAGACCGTGGGCCACATCACCATCAAGGAGTACACGGAGCAGTACTTTGGCATGAAGCACCACCAGATCGCGCGCAACTTCGGCATCACAATCGGCATCATCGTGCTGTTCCGCATCTGGGCCGTGCTGGCGCTGCGCTTCATCAACCACCAGAAGAAATAAGCAACAATCTGTAGATACTGAGCTTTTGACATGATAATACGTGTTCGTTGCCGTTGCAGCTCAGCTGTGCACAGTCACATGTACCAAACTCGCCAGTCCTTAAGTGGTACCATCGTGCCGACATGTCGGCGCGGCGGTGCCGCCACCGCGGCGCGACTGGCCCCATGGCGGCCGAGTGAAGGTCTTCTGCTGGAGAGGCTCGGAAGCGGTGCAAGGCAGGCCAATGGTGTGCGTGCTTGGCAGCCTTTATGCAGCGATGCATGTCGCTATGACTGCGACGTCCATGGCGACCGAGCGTCCAGCAAGCAGTTCTGGTGGACACCGACCGTCAGGTGATGAAGCAATCTCCATTTACAGAGTGATGGTCTCCTGCCATCATCATAACCCGACTATGCTCATGCGGTGAATGCCCTGCCATCATCAAAACAAACCAAAACGAGCACTGTTGTGTACATGTACATGTACGAATTGTACACTTTGCACCGAGTTCCTTTGTAGGTTCCCCAGCTCGCTGCAACAGAGCCCCACGGTTGTTACTCGTAAGCAGTAAAATCGCCGACTCGCATTCCACCCATTATAATAAAATCTCCACCTCAGGTCCTCACGTTAGTTTGGCACAATCGATTTTTTTATCCGAGAGCATGGCTAAAGGTACATGTAACGTGTAACATGACTACGCTTGATGATGCTCGACCCCTATCCGCTCTCGCGATAATGCGGCACCTTGGCGCCGCCAAGTTGGCGGTACAGCTCCAGTCGGTTTGACAGGTCCATACATTTTCCCATACATATCGTATTGTGTCCACCGTACGTAGCCGCCGATGGACATACCGATACAGTACGATGGCATGTCTCCGGATACATGCACTTCAGCTTTGGCTGAAGTGCTTGGTGCCGGTGAGCAGTTCATTCTGCATTTTCCATTCAAAGACTTAAGTCGACCAACTACACTCGACCAAGCAACCGACTCGATCTCCAATGGAAGAGCGCAGCAGCGCAACCGGAGACAAGCTCAAGCATCTCGGCTACGAGTCGGGCTCGGCTCTGATGGCTCACGGGCCGCACGAGCTGCACCGCCACATGGCCACCAAGCTGGAGACCGCCTTGGGTCACACCGTGCCCCAGATGGACGTGCGCTTCAGGAATCTGTCCCTGAGCGCCGACATCGTCGTGGTGGACAGCGACAGCTCCAAGCACGAGCTGCCGACCATCCCGAACGAGCTCAAGAAAATGTTCGTCGGGCCCAAGAAGCGCACGGTGCGCAAGGAGATCCTCCAGGACATCAGCGGCGTGTTCAAGCCGGGCAAGCTCACGCTGCTGTTGGGCCAGCCCGGCTCGGCTTGATGAAGATGCTCAGCGGCCGGTTCCCCATCGAGAAGAACATTACGGTGGAGGGCGACATCACCTTCAACAAGAGGAGGTCATCCAGACGCTGCCCCAGTTCGTGTCGTACGTGAGCCAGCGTGACATGCACTTCCCCACGCTGACACGCTCGAGTTCGCGCACAAGTTCTGCGGCGGGGAGTTGATGCGTCGCGGCGACGAATTGCTCATAAAGGGCTCGGAGAAGGAGAACCTGGAGGCGCTTGAAGCCACCAAGGCCTACTTCGCACACTACCCCGAGGTCGTGATCCAGCAGCTCGGACTGCAGAACTGCCAGGACACGATCGTTGGTGATGCCATGCTCCGCGTAATTTCCGGTGGTGAGCGCAAGCGTGCCACGACTGGCGAGATGGAGTTCGGCATGAAGTACGTGTCGCTCATGGTCGAGATCAGCACGGGCCTCGACAGTGCCGCCACGTACGACATCATCGACACGCAGCGCAGCGTGGCCCACACTCTCCACAACAACGTGGTGATCGCGTTGCTCCAGCCGTCTCCGGAGGTGTTTTCGCTGTTCGACGACGTCATGATCCTGAACGAGGGTGAACTCATGTACCACGGACCTTGCGACCGAGTTCAGAATTACTTCGACAGCCTCGGCTTCTCCTGCCCACCCGAGCGTGATATTGCCGACTACCTGCTGGATCTCGGCACTGCGGAGCAATACCGCTACCAGGTGCCAAACTTCGCGGCCAAACAACCACGCCGCGCGAGCGAGTTCGCCGACTTGTTCAAGCGGTCGGATATTCACCAGAAGATGCTGAGCGCTCTGGACGCCCCTCACGCCCCGGAGCTGCTGCAAAACGCCACTGAAAACATGAAGCCGATGCCGGTGTTCCACCAGTCCTTCCTGGAAAGCACCTTGACGCTGCTGCGGCGCCAGCTCATGATCACCTACCGCAACAAGCCGTTCGTCTGCGGCCGACTGGCCATGATCATTATCATGGGGCTGCTCTACTGCACAACGTTTTACCAGTTCGACCCGACGCAGATGTCGGTCGTTATGGGAGTCGTTTTCTCGTCGATTATGTTCGCCAGTCGTCTCAGATCCCGACGTACATGGCGGAGCGTGACATCTTCTACAAGCAACGCGGTGCCAACTTCTTCCGCACGGCGTCCTACGTGTTGGCCACGTCGGCGAGTCAGATCCCGTTGGCGATTGCTGAGTCGCTCATCTTTGGTACGCTGATCTACTGGGTCTGCGGATTCGACTCGAGCGTAGCCAAGTTCATCATCTTCGTGGTCGTGTTGTTCCTGATGAACCTATGGTCTCCACCCTGATTTTCATCATCTTCGCGGGTTTCGTGGTGACCAAGAGCCAAATCCCCGACTACCTCATCTGCGCTCATTGGATCAGCCCTATGAGCTGGAGCCTGCGAGCGCTTGCTATCAACCAGTACCGCTCCGATACCTTCGACGTGTGCGTTTACGACGGTATCGACTACTGCTCACAGTACGGTGGACTCACGATGGGCGAGTACTATCTCGGCCTGTTTGGCATCGAGACGGAGAAGTCGTGGGTCGCCTACGGCATCATTTACACGGTTGCTATCTACGTGGTCTTCATGTTCCTCTCGTTCCTGGCGCTCGAGTTCTTGCGCTATGAAGCCCCTGAAAACGTTGACGTGTCTGAGAAGATGGTTGAAGACGATTCGTACACGCTCATCAAGACACCCAAGAGCAAGGGAACCGGCGAAGTGATTCTCGACCTTCCTGTCGGGGACCGCGAGAAGAACTTCACCCCCGTCACGGTTGCGTTCAAAGACCTGCACTACTGGGTGCCGGACCCGCACAACCCGAAGCAGCAGCTCGAGCTGCTCAAGGGCATCAACGGCTACGCTGTCCCCGGGTCGATCACCGCGCTCATGGGGTCCTCAGGTGCTGGTAAGACGACGTTGATGGACGTCATTGCTGGTCGTAAGACTGGTGGCAAGATCGCCGGCAAAATCCTGTTGAACGGCTACGAGGCCAGCGACTTGGCCATTCGTCGTAGTACCGGCTACTGTGAGCAGATGGACGTGCACTCGGAGGCTGCTACGTTTCGTGAGGCCTTGACTTTCAGCTCGTTCCTGCGCCAGGACGCCTCTATCTCGGACGCCAAGAAGTACGACTCGGTGGACGAATGCATTGAATTGCTTGGCCTTGAGGACATCGCGGACCAGATCATCCGCGGCAGCTCGGTGGAGCAGATGAAGCGTCTGACGATCGGTGTGGAGCTTGCTGCTCAGCCGAGTGTGATTTTCCTGGACGAGCCGACGAGTGGCCTGGACGCTCGTTCCGCTAAGCTGATCATGGACGGCGTCCGCAAGGTGGCCGACTCCGGCCGCACCATTATTTGCACGATCCACCAGCCTTCATCGGAGGTCTTCTACGTGTTCGACAGCCTGCTCCTGCTGAAGCGTGGTGGTGAGACCGTGTGTTTTGGAGACCTGGGCAAGAACTGCCACAACCTCATCGACTACTTTGAGAACATCCCTGGCGTGGTGCCGCTGCCGAAGGGCTACAACCCTGCGACGTGGATGCTGGAGTGCATCGGCGCCGGTGTCAGCAACGGCGCTGCCAACCAGACCAACTTCGTCGAGTACTTCCAGAGCAGCGCGTACAACCAGCAACTGCAGGCGAACATGGCCAAGGAAGGCATCACGGTTCCGTCGCCGGACCTCCCGGAGATGGTGTTCGGCAAGAAGCGTGCGGCCAACTCGCTCACGCAGATGAAGTTCGTCGTGTGGCGGTATATCCAGATGTACTGGCGCACGCCCACGTACAACCTCACTCGCATGTACCTGGCCATCTTCTTGGCGCTGCTGTTCGGCCTCATTTTCGTGGATGCCGACTACGCTTCGTACTCGGGTCTGAACTCGGGTGTGGGTATGGTGTTCATGGCCGCCCTGTTCAACTCCATGATGGCGTTCCAGAGTGTCCTCCCGCTTTCGTGCTCGGAGCGTGCCTCGTTCTACCGTGAGCGCGCCTCGCAGACGTACAACGCGTTCTGGTACTTCGTGGCTGAAATCCCCTACTGCTTCACCAGTTCGTTGCTCTTCACGGTGGTGTTCTACCCCTTCGTCGGGTTCCAGGGCTTCACCGCCGCTGTGCTCTTCTGGCTCATATTGTCGCTCACGATCCTCATGCAAGTCTACATGGGCATGATGTTCGCGTACGCTCTGCCGAGCGAAGAGGTGGCCGCGATCATCGGAGTGCTCATCAACTCGGTCTTCATCCTCTTCATGGGCTTCAGTCCGCCGGCGTATGCCATCCCGTCGGGCTACAAGTGGCTGTACACCATCTCGCCGCTCAAGTTCCCCATGTCCGTGATGGTGTCCGCCGTCTTCGCCGACTGCGACGAGCTGCCGACCTGGAACGAGACCACGCAGGCGTACGAAAACGTCGGCTCGAACCTCGGCTGCCAGCCCATGGCGAACGCGCCCGCCGACATCGGCCACATCACCGTCAAGGAGTACACCGAGGAGTACTTCGGCATGAAGCACGATACCATCGCGCGCAACTTCGGCGTCGTGATCGGCTGCATCGTGCTCTTCCGCGTCTTGGGACTGCTGGCTCTGCGCTTCGTCAACCACCAGAAGAGATAGACAAACATGTAGACTGCGAGATCGCAGCACCGGTACAATAAACTATTATTGAGGTTTTCAAGCCAACTTGGAGCTGTTGATGGTCATCCGAGAGCCAAAGCTTCCTGTCAACAACAGATAAGTATTGTAGCAACGAACTAACATGAATTATGTCGAATTACTAGTATCTATCTACAGCCATCAGCATTTCTTATGCCTGTTTGTTGTTTTTTTTTTTTTTTCTTCTTCTTCTTCTTCTTCTACTTCTTCTGGTGGTTGATGAAGCGGAGTGCGAGGGCGGCCCAGATGCGGAACAGCACGATGATGCCGATCAAAATGCCAAAGTTGCGCGGGATCTTGTCGTGCACGAACCCGAAGTAATCCTCCGTGTACTCCTTGATGGTGATGTGGCCCACGGTCTCCGGAGCGTCGGCCATCGGCTGGCAACCGAGTTGAGACCCGACGTTCTCGTACGCCTGCGTGGTCTCGTTCCACGTCGGCAGCTCGTCGCAGTCGGCAAACACCAAAGAGATCAGGATTGACATTGGAATTTGACTGGGCAGATGTCGTACAACCACGTGTAGCCCGACGGGATCGCGTAGGCCGGGGGACTGAAGCCGACGAACATCATGACGATCGAGTTGAACAACACGCCGATGATCTGAGCAACCTCCTCGGACGGCATGGCGTAGGCGAAGTCCTGCGACCCATGACCCACGCCGGCACCAATGCACTCCAACATCCACGTCGCTGGGTTGTATCCGACAGGTAGCGGGGCCACACCAGGGATGTTCTCGAAGTAGTCGATCAAATTGCGGCAGTCCTCACCCAAATCACCGTAAAAAGCGGTCTGGCCGCCGCGCTGTAGCAACAACAGTCTGTCGAACAGGTAGAAAACCTCAGCCGAGGGCTGGTGGATCGTGCAAATGATGGTACGGCCGGAGTCGGCCACCTTACGAACGCCGTCCATGATGATCTTGGCAGAACGCGCGTCCAGGCCACTCGTCGGCTCGTCCAGGAAGATCACACTCGGCTGCGCAGCAAGCTCCACACCGATCGTTAGTCGCTTCATCTGCTCCACCGAGCTGCCGCGGATGATCATGTCAGCGATATCCTCCATTCCCAACATTTCGATACACTCGTTGACTGAATCGTATATTTTGGCGTCCGAGATCGAGGCGTCTTGACGCAGGAATGAGCTGAAAGTCAATGCCTCACGAAACGTAGCAGCCTCCGAGTGCACGTCCATCTGCTCACAGTAGCCGGTACTACGACGAATGGCCAAGTCGCTGGCCTCGTAGCCGTTCAACAGGATTTTGCCGGCGATCTTGCCACCAGTCTTACGACCAGCAATGACGTCCATCAACGTCGTCTTGCCAGCGCCAGTAGAACCCATCAGAGCAGTGATTGAACCCGGGACAGCATACCCGTTGATGCCCTTGAGCAGCTCGAGTTGGTCCTTCGGGTTGTGCGGGTCCGGCACCCAGTAGTGCAGATCCTGGAACGCTACCGTCACGGGGATGAAGTTCTTCTCACGAGTCTCGACAGGTAGATCAACAATCACGTTACCCTTAGAGTTTGCCCGCTTTGGAGTCTCAGTGAGGAAGTACAAGTTGCTCTCATCCTCGACAGGCTTCACCGACACATCCACAGTTTCCGGTGTTTCGTAGCGGACGAATTCCATCGCCAGATACGACAGGAACATGAAGAAGACGTAGATCCCCAGCAAGTAAATTATGCCGTACGCGACCCACTCCTTCTCAGTCGCAAAGTCGAATAAATTTCAAGTAGTACTCGCCCATGTTGAGACCGTCGTACTTCGCGCAGTAGTCCACACCTTCGTACACGCACACATCGAATTTACTCGAGCGGTACTCGTTGATCGCCAGCGCCTTGAGAGCCCACGCAATCGGACTGATCCAGTGTGCCCAGATGAGGTAGTCAGGAATCTGGCTTCTAGTCACGACAAAACCCGCGAAGATAATGAAGCAAAGTATGGAAACCATGCCGACGGGCATCACAACGTTCGCGTTCGGGCAAATCCCAGCGAGGAAGAAGAACCACATCCCCATGGCCAAATTCGCCACGAAAAGCACGATTTCGAAGATGATAAACAGCTTCGCTTCGGCAGCAAAGCCACAGACCCAGTACACGATGGAACCGAAGATAATCGTCTCAGCTAGCGCCAACGGGATCTGACTCACCGTTGTGGCCAGCACGTACGACCCGGTTCGGAAGAAATTGGCTGGACGATGCTTGTAGAAAATGTCACGCCCAGCGATGTAGACCGGGATCTGCGAGCCTTGGCCGAGCGACAGGAACATGACGGTGGCGAATATCTCCCCCATGACCACGGAAATCTGCGTCGGGTCGAACTGGTAGAAGATGGAGCAGTAAAGTAAGCCCATGATGAGGACCATCATGAGTCTACCGATGACGAATGGCACGTTTCGGTACGTGATCATCAGTGCCCGTCGCTGAAGGGTCCAAACGCTGGCCAGAGTCGACTGGTGGAAGGCGGGCATCGGATTCATGATGTCCTTCACACTCGCGATCAGATTGGGGTCGTACGGACCTTCCACCGCGCTCACCATATCCTGGTAAATAGGCGACAAACGGAAGCTTTCCCCGAATTCATTCGGCATTCGCGGTTGCTTGGTCGGGTACGGGACTTCATAGCGGTGCTGCTGCTTCGTACCCAAATCCAACAGGTAGTCGGCGATATCACGACCAGGCGGACACTTGAAGCCCAGCGTCTCGAAGTACTCCTCCACCTTGTCACACGGGCCGTGATACATGAGCTCTCCGTCGTTCAGGATCATGACATCGTCGAACAAAGCGAAAATCGCCGGCGAAGGCTGAAGCAACGCGATGACCACCGTCTTATGCAGTCTGTGAGCCACACTGCGCTGCGTGTTGATGATGTCGTACGTGGCGGCACTGTCGAGGCCCGTGCTGATCTCGTCCATGAGCGACACGTACATCATGCCGAACTCCATCTCGCCAGTCGTCACACGCTTGCGTTCACCCCCGGACACACCTCGAAGCATGTTGTCGCCCACAATGGTGTCCTGGCAGATCTGCAGTCCCAGCTGCTGGATCACAACCTCCGGGTAGTGCGCGAATATCGCCTTTGTCGCTTCCAATGCCTCCACATCATTATGTTGCGAGCCCATGTCTAGCATCCCTTTGCCTTGCTTGATCAAGTCACCCCCGCAGAACTTGTTAGCGAACTCCAGGTCTCCTTCACGGTGATGGTCGGGAAGTGCTTGTCGCGCTGGTTCACGTACGACACGAACTGCGGCAGTTTGGCAATGATCTGCTCTCTCGGTACACCGTTGAACGAGATATCACCCTCCATCGTGATGTTCTTGGCCATGGGGAAGCGGCCGCTGAGGACCTTCATCAGAGCCGACTTGCCGGACCCAGGTTGACCCAGCAGCAGCGTGATCTTGCCCGGGGCCAAGCGGCCGCTCACGTTCTTGAGGATCTCCTTGCGGACCGTGAGCTTCTTGGGGCCCATGAGGGTCTTCTTGAGCCCGTTCGGGATGGTCGGCAGTTCGTACTTGGTGGCGTGGTCGTCGGCCACGACGATGTCGGCGGACAGCGACAGGTTGCTGAAGCGCACCTCCATCTCCGGCAGTGGGCGGCCCATTGCTGCTTGGATCTTGGCGGCCATGAGGTCGTGCAGGGCCTGCGGGCCCTGGGCCATGAGGGTCTTGCCCGACTCGGAGCTGAGCTCGGGACCCGAGGAGGAGGAATCGGTGCCGTCCATGGCAGTTTTTATCTAGTGGAGTGACTCGGAGGCAGGGAATTCCAGAATGAGGAGTGCTGGGCCATTGAGCAGGTTGCCATGCAGCTAGTGGTCATGTGGCGCTGTATACGGCGCGTGGTGCTGCATGGGTCAAAGGTACTTGCGGTAAGTGTACAGGCGACATAGACCACGACGTCGTTGAAGTGGTACGACTAGCACAATCATGGTCCGTGTAGGATCGGCTTGATACAAAGTCCATGAGAACGGATGCTAGCTGAACCCAAACTAATTAATTTTGGGCTTCGTTGCCCAGTTCGAGCGACCCGGAGCGTAAACCTAGCTGAGCCTGAGCGACATCGAGCGAGCTAATCTTGCCTGGAGAGTAGAGAAACTGATCGGCGGATCTGTGGTACATGTACGAACCATCCACCCGCGAGACACTCTGTCTCAGACAGATCGAGCTGCGGGCATACACTAAGTGATCTTTTACCCGGTGATTATGCTTTTAGACTATGGTCCATAATGCCGCTAGCTTGATCGGGACGGTCGCTCGGGGTGGCCTTGCTGAGCTAGATGTTCCAGGTTGGCGCTATGCTGAGCTTCGGCGTCCAATGGACCACGATTTCCAGGAGACCTCTCTTCGCCGCTGATCGTCGGGTCTTATCCGGCGAACCCGTGTCTTCGTATTCTTGTCCGTTGGTGGTGATCTCAGTCGTGCATTCGGAAAACTAATTTTGAGTTTTGAGTAATATTCTAACGGATACCTCGTCTTGCAAAAGATTGGCATGCTTGCAGGTGAAGTCACTGAGTTCGCTACACTCCCCCCTCCCCCCTCAACAACAGCAATTATCGCCATTTTGGTACTGTCACGCTTTGAACTGGTGCTCCCCGAAAGTTTGGTCTTTTTCGTTATTGAAGAACACCTTGACGCACTTGCTGTATCCTGTAAAGAAACATGTTTTGTTGGTGGTGATTGCTTCGATGATCGGCTGGGAAGTTGTTGACTTCTGCAGCCTTTGTTTTTGTTGCGTTTAAATGACGCGTACCGATAGTTCTGAGAGCTCCTCGCCTGAGACGCTGCGAATTTCACCGAGTGGTACGGTATTCTAAGTCCATTCTTGTGGAACTACCTGGGGGACGGAAGATTCTATCGCACTAAAGACCGTCATTGTATGTATATAACATATTTGTGGGTTACTGTTTTACGAGCGCTTGTCAGTCAAAATGTGTAAAATGGGTGCGTTCATGCAGCTTGCACAGCGCTGCTTCCCCATGGCTGCTTACTTCTTCTGGTGGTTAATGTAACGCAGCGCCAGCGCGGCCCAGATTCGAAACAGCACGATGATGCCGATTGTGATGCCGAAGTTGCGCGCGATCTGGTGGTGCTTCATGCCAAAGTACTGCTCCGTGTACTCCTTGATGGTGATGTGGCCCACGGTCTCCGGAGCATTGGCCATTGGCTGGCAACCGAGCTGGGAGCCCACGTTCTCGTACGACTGGGTGGTCTCGTTCCAGGTCGGCAATTCGTCGCAGTCGGAGAACACGAGCGAGATGAGGTTGGAAATGGGGAACTTGAAGGGGCAGATGTCGTACAGCCACGTGTAGCCCGATGGAATCTTGTAAGCAGGGGGACTGAAGCCGACGAACATCATGAAGATCGAGTTGAACAAAATGCCCGAAATCTGCGCGACTTCTTCACTTGGCGTTGCGTACGCGAAAAACTGGCCCAAGTAGACCATCATCAAGACCAGCAAGGAAGAGCCCAGCCAAAACACCACAGCCGTCCAGAACCCAGTGAAGCCCACGAACCAGTAGAAGATGGCGGTGAACAGGAGCGAGCTGGCGAAGCAGTACGGGATCTCCGCCAGCGTCGCTGCAAGGAAGTACCAGAACGCGTTGTACGTCTGCGATGCACGCTCGCGGTAGAAAGACTCGCGCTCGGCGCAAGTCAATGGCATAACGCTCTGGAACACAGCCATCGAATTGAACAGAGACGACATGAAGACCATACCGACGCCCGAATTCAGTCCCGAGTACGACGCGTAGTCATTATTGCTGACGAAAATCAGGCCGAACAGGAGCGCCAAGAAGATGGCCAGGTACATGCGCGTGAGGTTGTACGTTGGGGTCCGCCAGTACATCTGGAAGTATCGCGACACCACGAACTTCATCTGCGTCTTCGAGTTCGCAGCACGCTTCGTTGCGAAGACCATTTCAGGGAGGTCTGGAGATGGAGTAGTGATGCCTTCCTTCGCCATCGTAGTCTCCAATTGCTGGTTGTACGGACTGTTCTTGAAGTAGCTCACGAAGTCCGTCGAGTCCTTTGATCCGTGGCCCACACCAGCACCAATGCACTCCAACATCCACGTCGCAGGGTTGTATCCAACAGGTAGCGGGGTCACACCAGGGATGTTCTCGAAGTAGTCGATCAAATTGCGGCAGTTCTCGCCCAAATCACCGTAAAAAGCGGTCTGGCCGCCGCGCTGCAGCAGCAACAGTCTGTCGAACAGGTAGAACACTTCGGCCGAGGGCTGGTGGATTGTGCAAATGATAGTACGGCCCGAGTTGGCCACCTTACGAACGCCGTCCATGATGATCTTGGCAGAACGCGCGTCCAGGCCACTCGTAGGTTCGTCCAGGAAAATCACACTCGGCTGGGCAGCGAGCTCCACACCGATCGTCAGGCGCTTCATCTGCTCCACCGAGCTGCCGCGAATGATCTGGTCCGCGATGTCCTCAAGGCCAAGCAATTCAATGCATTCGTCCACCGAGTCGTACTTCTTGGCGTCCGAGATAGAGGCGTCCTGGCGCAGGAACGAGCTGAAAGTCAAAGCCTCACGAATGGTAGCAGCCTCCGAGTGGATGTCCATCTGCTCACAGTAGCCCGTACTACGACGAATGGCCAAGTCGTTGGCCTCGTAGCCGTTCAGCATAATCTTGCCCGTGATCTTGCCGCCGGTCTTGCGGCCAGCGATGACGTCCATCAGCGTCGTCTTGCCAGCGCCAGTGGAGCCCATCAGAGCAGTGATTGAACCGGGGATAGCAAAACCATTGATACCCTTGAGCAACTCGAGTTGATCCTTTGCGTTGTGCGGGTCGGGCACGAAGTAGTGCAGGTCTTGGAACGCCACCGTCACGGGGATGAAGTTTTTCTCGCGAGTTTCGACAGGTAGTTCGACTATCGTTTCACTCTTGTTACCAGCCTTCGGAGTCTCAGTGAGAACATACGAGTTTTCATCTTCAATGGGCTTTGTGGTGACATCGACGTTGTCCGGAGTTTCGTAGCGGATGTATTCCATCGCCAAGTACGACAAGATCATGAAGAAGACGTAAATCCCCAGCAGGTAGATGATCCCGTATGTGACCCACGCCTTCTCCGTCGCGATATCAAATAAGTTCAGGTAGTATTCGCCCATGTTGAGACCGTTGTACTTCGCGCAGTAGTCTACTCCGTCGTACACGCACACATCAAATTCGCTGGATCGGTACTGGTTAACAGCCAGCGCCTTGATAGCCCAACCCATCGGGCTGATCCAGTGAGCCCAGATGAGGTAGTCCGGGATTTGGCTCTTGGTCACAACGAAGCCCGCGAAGATGATGAACACGAGGATCGAGACCATGCCCACCGGCATCACCACGTTTGCGTCGGGCAAGGCACCAGCGAGGAAGAAGAACCACATGCCCATAGCCAGGTTCGACACGAACAGGACAATCTCGAAGGTGATGAACAGCTTCGCCTCAGCCGCGAACCCGCAGACCCAGTACACGATCGAGCCGAAGATGATGGTCTCAGCTAGCGCCAACGGGATCTGGCTCACAGTCGTCGCTAGAACATAGGACCCCGTTCGGAAGAAGTTGGCGCGACGTTGTTTGTAGAAGATAGCTCGACCCGAGATGTAGACGGGAATCATCGCACCTTGGCCCATCGAGAGGAACAGGACGGCAGCGAAAATGATTCCCAACGATACGGAGATCTGCGTTGGGTCGAACTGGTAGAAGACGGAGCAGTAGAGCAACCCCATAACGATGACCATCGCCAGCTTTCCCATGACGAACGCCTTGTTTCGGTACGTGATGAGCAGAGCTCGCCACTGCAGCGCCAACACACTGGCGAATACAGATTGGTGGAAGGCGGGCACCGGGTCGATGATGTCTTTCACGCTTGCGACCAGCTCCGGATCATAGGGCGACTCCAGTATGCTCAGCATTTCCTGGTACGTCTGCGTCAGACGGAAGCATTCCCCAAACTCGCTTGGGCTCCGAGGCTGCTTGGTCGGGTGCGGGACTTCATAGCGGTGCTGCTGCTTCGTACCCAAATCCAGCAGGTAGTCGGCGACATCACGTCCTGGCGGACACTTGAAACCCAGCGTCTCGAAGTATTCCTCCACCTTGTCACATGGTCCGTGGTACATGAGCTCGCCCTCGTTCAGGATCATGACATCGTCGAACAGCGCAAACACCTCCGGGGACGGCTGGAGCAACGCGATCACCACCGTCTTGTGCATGCGATGAGCGACGCTGCGCTGCGTGTCAACGATGTCGTACGCTGCTGCGGCATCCAGTCCAGTCGTGATCTCGTCCATGAGCGACACGTACTTCATGCCGAACTCCATTTCACCAGTCGTCACGCGCTTCTTCTCACCCCCGGACACACCACGAAGCATGTTGTCACCAACGATGGTGTCCTGGCAGATCTGCAGTCCCAGCTGATGCAGCACAATGTCGGGGTACTGTGCGAAGATGGCCTTGGTGGCTTCAAGTGCCTCCGGGTCGCTGCTATGCTGCCCACCCATGTCCAGCATACCTTTGCCCTGTTCCAACAGCTTACCACCACAGAAGGTGTGGGCGAACTCCAGCGTCTCCTTCACGGTGATGGTCGGGAAGTGCTTCTCACGTTGGTCCACGTACGACACGAACTGCGGCAGCTTGTCGACGATCTGCTTGAGCGACACATTGTTGAACGAGATATCACCCTCCATCGTGATGTTCTTGGCCATGGGGAAGCGGCCGCTGAGGACCTTCATCAGAGCCGACTTGCCGGACCCAGGTTGACCCAGCAGCAGCGTGATCTTGCCCGGGGCCAAGCGGCCGCTCACGTTCTTGAGGATCTCCTTGCGGACCGTGAGCTTCTTGGGGCCCATGAGGGTCTTCTTGAGCTCGTTCGGGATGGTCGGCAGCTCGTACTTGGTGGCGTGGTCGTCGGCCACGACGATGTCGGCGGACAGCGACAGGTTGCTGAAGCGCACTTCCATCCGTGGAAGCGGGCGGCCCGTGGCGGCCGGGAGCTTGGTGGCCATGAGGTTGTGAAAGGCTTGTGGGCCCTGAGCCATGAGGGTCTTGCCCGACTCATAGCTGAGCTCGGGGCCGTCGGCGGTCGAAGTTGACGACGGCTCCGTCGTATTCATCGTGGTTCCCGTTCTTCTCGGTTGACTTGGATGGAAGACAGGAAGTTTAAGAATGGCCAGGACCAGCGTGCGAAGCGAAGCAGCTTTCGTCCCTGCTCTCCTTGGCAACAAAGAGGTGCCACTGTAACACGTTGAAGTGACCTCGAATTTTGCCCAAATCAAGGAAATGCAGGTGCCCAAAAAGACTCGCTCGAGAGCCTCGCTTTAACACGCATAGTGCTTTCAAGTGGTGATGGCTTTGTTGACTGCACGCAGCCCAAAGCTGGATCTGGTGATGACGGCAGGCGCCAACTAGCGGAACGCTGAAAGCGGTGACAGCTCAGTGCTGCAAAGGTACGAAACACACAATTCAGATTAAGCGAGAGATTACGGCGCGAGCAGCGGCGTCGAACTTCGACTCGAAGCGATGGCCACCATCACGCAGGGATCCAGTAGGTCCAATGCATCGATTTAGTTCGTGAAGTTACCAGCTCGATCTTCTGGTGACTCGCGAAAAACACAGAGCCACTGGCGCGGAAAAGCACGATAACATACATGTACCATGCATTGGGCCTGTCAACACGTACATGTCGCTCGCTAGTCGATTGAAACAATCGCATTGCGTCGGACTGCCGATACATATACCAGGCGAAGGAGCAATCGGGAGGAGGGGGATCGGAGGCATGCACGGCAATCAGAAACACTACAACGCACCAATACTCTATTAGATTTTGACTACCGGTAGCAGTATTTTATTTGAGGCTTCGAAAGCAGGAACATACAAGTAGGCTATCTCATAATAGCCCCCGGTCTCTGGTAGTGACGATCTACCGCTTCTGGTGATTGATGTAGCGCAGCGAGATCAGCGCCAGCACGCGGAACAGCACGATGTAGCCGATGATCACGAAGAAGTAGCGCGTGATCGTGTCGTGCTTCATGCCGAAGTACTCCTCCGTGTACTCCTTGATGGTGATGTGGCCCACGGTCACCGGCGCGTCCGCCATCGGCTGGCAGCCCAGCTTCGAGCCCCCGTTCGTGTACGACTGCGTGGCCTCATCCCACGTCGGCAGGTCGTCGCAGTCCGAGAAGATAAGAGCCACCAGAATGGACACCGGGAAGCGCAGCGGCGAAATCTTGTACAGCCACGTGTAGCCCGACGGGATCGCGTAGGCCGGGGGACTGAAGCCCATGAACGTCATGAAGATGGCGTTGAACAGCAGGCCGATGATGGCCGCCACCTCCTCCGACGGCATCGCGTACGAGAACATTTGGCCCATGTAGACCTGCATGAGCACGCTGAGAGAGGTCGCCAGCCAGAAGATGAAGGCCACGCCCACGTCCGTGAAGCCCACCATGGGGTAGAACACCACCGTGAAGAGGGCGCCCAGCACGAAGCAGTACGGAAGCTCCGCCAGCGTCGAGCCCAGGAAGTACCAGAACGCGTTGTACGTCTGCGACGCGCGCTCGCGGTAGAACGAGGCGCGCTCCGAGGACGTCAGCGGCAGCACACTCTGGAACGCGGTCATGGACAGGAACAGCGAAGCCATGTACACCATGCCCACGCCCGAGTTCAGGCCCGAGTACGACGCGTACTCGGCGTCCACGAACACGATGCCGAACAGCAGCGCCAGGAAGATGGCCAGGACCATGCGCGTCAGGTTGTACGTCGGCGTGCGCCAGTACATCTGGAAGAAGCGGGTCACCACGAACTTCATCTGCGTGGCCGACGTGGCCGCGCGCTTCTTGGCGAACACCATCTCCGGGAGGCTGGGCGACGGGACCGTCACGCCCTCCTTGGCCATCTCGCTCTCAAGCACCTGGCGGTACGAGCTCTTGTTGAAGTTGTCCACGAAGTCGATCTGGTTGGCGGCACTGCTCACACCGGCGCCGATGCACTCCAGCATCCACGTCGCCGGGTTGTAGCCCTTCGGAAGAGGGGCCACGCCGGGAATGCTCTCGAAGTAGTCGACCAGGTTGCGGCAGTTCTTGCCCAGGTTGCCGTAGAACACCGTCTCGCCGCCGCGCTTCAGCAGAAGCAGGCTGTCGAACAGGTAGAAGACCTCCGACGACGGCTGGTGGATCGTGCAAATGATGGTGCGGCCCGAGTTGGCCACCTTGCGGACGCCGTCCATGATCAGCTTAGCGGAACGAGCGTCCAGGCCACTCGTCGGCTCGTCCAGGAAAATTACACTCGGCTGGGCAGCGAGCTCCACACCGATCGTCAATCGCTTCATCTGCTCCACCGAGCTGCCGCGGATGATCTGGTCCGCGATGTCCTCGAGTCCGAGCAATTCAATGCACTCGTTCACCGAGTCGTACTTCTTGGCGGCCGGAATCGACGCATCCTGGCGCAAGAACGAGCTGAAAGTCAAAGCCTCGCGGATGGTAGCAGCCTCCGAGTGCACGTCCATCTGCTCGCAGTAGCCCGTGCAGCGACGAATGGCGAGGTCGTTGGCCTCGTAGCCGTTCAGCAGGATCTTGCCCGTGATCTTGCCGCCGGTCTTGCGGCCAGCGATTACATCCATAAGCGTCGTCTTACCAGCACCGGAGGACCCCATGAGCGCGGTGATCGATCCGGGGACAGCAAAGCCGTTGATGCCCTTCAGCAGTTCGAGCTGCTGCTTCGGGTTCTTCGGGTCGGGTACGAAGTAGTGCAGGTCTTGGAAGGCAACCGTCACTGGGGTGAAGTTCTTCTCGCGAGTGTCCATCTCGACGACGTACTCGTCCACGGCGTTGGTTCCGCTCTTCGTCTTGGGCGTCTCCAGCATCGTGTACGCCTCGTTCTCGATCGTCTTCTCCGACACGTCCACGTTCTCAGGAGCTTCGTAGCGGATGTACTCGAGCGCCAGATACGACAGGAACATGAACACCACGTACATGGCCGCCGTGTAGATCACGCCGTACACGATCCACTCCTTCTCCGTGTCCATGCCGAACAGGCCCAGGTAGTACTCGCCCATCTTCAGGCCGTACGTGGAGCAGTAGTCCACGCTGTCGTACACGCACACGTCCATCGGACCCGAGCGGTACTGGTTGATAGCGAGCGCCTTCAGACTCCACGTCATGGGGCTGATCCAGTGCGCCCAGATCAGGTAGTCCGGGATCTCGCTCTTCGTCACGATGAAACCAGCGAAGATGACGAACACCAGCACCGACACCATACCCAGAGGCGTCGCGATATCACCGTTGCGGCCGATGGCCGACAGGAAGAAGAACCACATACCCATGGCCAGGTTCGACAGCAGCAGGATGAGCTCGAAGACGATGAACAGCTTCGCTTCCGACACGAACCCGCAGATCCAGTACACCAGCGAGCCGAAGATGATCGTCTCGACGACTGCCAGCGGGATCTGGCTCACCGACGTGGCCAGCACGTACGACGCGGTGCGGAAGAAGTTGGCGCCGCGCTGCTTGTAAAAGACCTCTCGCTCCGCCATGTACGTCGGGATCTGCGACGACTGGCCCATGGACAGGAACATGACCGTGGCGAAGATGACACCCATGACCACAGACACCTGTGTCGGGTCGAAGCTGTAGAAGACCGTGCAGAACAGCAGACCCATGATGAAGATCATCAGGAGACGGCCGAAGATGAAGGGCTTGTTGCGGTACGTCACCATGAGTTGGCGCTGGAGCAGCGTCAGCGTGTTCTCCACGAACGACTGGTGGAACGCGGGCATCGGCTCCATGACCTCCGCCACGTTGCGCAGCAGGTCATCGTCGTGGGGGGTCTCCAGCTCGTGGAGCATCTCGCGGTGGATGTTCGATCGTCGGAAGGACTCGGCGAACTCGCCGGCGCTGCGGGGCTGCTTCGTGTGGTAGTTCTGCACCTGGTAGCGGTACTGCTCGCTCGTGCCCAGGTCCAGCAGGTAGTCGGCGATGTCGCGCTCGGGCGGGCACGAGAACCCCAGGCTCTCGAAGTACTTCTCCGCGCGGCTGCACGGGCCATGGTACATCACCTGGCCCTCGTTCAGGATCATCACGTCGTCGAAGAGCGCGAACACCTCGGGCGACGGCTGGAGCAACGCGACCACCACCGTCTTGCGGAGCGTGTGCGCCACACTGCGCTGCGTGTTGATGATATCGTACGTGGCCGCGCTGTCGAGACCCGTGCTGATCTCGTCCATGAGCGTCACGTACTTGGTGCCGAACTCCATCTCGCCGGTCGTCACGCGCTTGCGCTCCCCGCCGGACACACCGCGGGTCATGGCGTCGCCCACGATGGTGTTCTGGCAGTTCTGGAGTCCAAGCTGCTGAATGATGATGTCCGGGTAGTGAGCGAACACGGCCTTGGTCGCCTCGAGAGCCTCCAGGTTCTCCTGCGGGGACCCCTTGGACAGCATCTCCTCGCCGCGCTTCGACAGCTCGCCGCCGCAGAACTTGTGCGCGAACTCGAGCGTCTCCTTGACGGTCAGCATCGGGAAGTGCTTGTCGCGCTGGTTCACGTACGCCACGAACTGCGGCAGGCGCTCGATGACCTGCTCGCGCTGCACGTTGTTGAAGGTGATGTCGCCCTCCACCGTGATGTTCTTCTCAATGGGGAAGCGGCCGCTCAGCATCTTGAGCAGCGACGACTTGCCGGAGCCGGGCTGGCCCAGCAGCAGCGTGATCTTGCCGGGCGCGAACATGCCGCTCACGCCCTTGAGGATCTCCTTGCGCACGATGCGCTTCTTGGGGCCCACGAACGCCTTCTTCATGGTGTTCGGGATGGTCGGCAGTTCGTGCTTCACGCCCGAGTCGTCCACGACGACGATGTCGGCGGTGACCGAGAGGTTGTTGAAGCGCACGTCCATCTGTGGCATGGCGCGGCCCATGGCGGCCCCGATCTTGGAAGCCACGTACTGGTGCAGCACCTGCGGGCCCTCGGCCATGAGGGCCTGGCCCGACTCGAGGCCGAGCTTCTTGGCCGTGGTCGGCGACGGCAGTGTGGATGGTTCCATGTTGGCTGCTGGCTCAGCGCTAAGCAGGAAAATGGGGAATGACTGCTACCGGCCCGGTAGTATCGGGGCGGGCCGCTGTCAAACAAGGGGTGGACGAACGGACGCAGCGTGCGCAGCATTGTTCGGGGCGATGAGGACTTTGCGCGCGCCGAGGGTAAACGGTGCAGTTTGGCCAGGTTGAAGGCGGTTTACGGCCCCGCCGGGTTCGTACACCGCGCACTACCGCATTGATGTTTGTGGCGGCGCGGCGTGGAGAGATTGACTTGTTTGTGGCGGCTGAACTTCAGTTTTGAGCGAGGCGTGTCGGGCGACAGATGTGGCGCAATGAGACCGTCGCCCACAAATAGGCACGAGCTGCCGTCATCCGGCGCGGGGTAGGGGATCACTGTCGGCGCCGATAATAGAAAATGGGTGCCATCATCGTAAAATATCTCAAACGACCTGTGATTGGCTATCCAGCCAGCGTCTTGATCAGAAACGGACATATACCCAACCGCGACGGACATGCTTGCATTTTACCGTTGGTAAATTCATTGGG
>JAIKVD010000230.1:0-25625 GCA_024679075.1 Phytophthora uliginosa | reverse complement strand
TTCAAGTCTTGCTGGCAGCCGAAACCAAGTGGCTACAACCGCTCAGCACATGGGTACACCCTCCTCGGGGATGGGCACGGCTGGTGTGCCGTACCCAGCATAGCAAAGGAAGATGCGCCCCTGAAAATGATGGCGCGAGGCCGGCATCCTCGGATGCGTGACGAGAAGCGACGTCGTCGAGGACGGAGGCCACGGCGGTGGAGCAGTTCGAGTGCAGCCCCTAGGCGGAGGGCTGTCACGATACAGGACGGAGGTCAGCTCTCGGACGGCCAAGGGCGGAGCAGAGAGGGTGACACCTCCACGAGGTGCGTGCGCGTTGCCGACGCGCTTTCTTTTAGTTCAGTCGTACATTTTCCCAACCAAGAACACTATCAAGTTGACATTCACTGTTAATCTTGTTGGGTGGTTTATTTGCATCTAAAAAAAAATCTCTGTTTAGTTTAGCCCAACTCTCACTAAAGAGCCCACAGCTACTCGCCCTACGGTCAGGGGAAATGCGCGACATTTGGTGGAAAAGCAGGGTAGCTGTTCGCTCGAGAACGGCTAGCTAAACAAGGTCAAGGATTACTCGTGTGCTACCCAGGACTGGACACCAAGTGCAAGAAGGGAGAGAATATGGCATCACACGGATCCGGCGGCGACTCTGACAGCTACAGCGACGGCCCCGAGGGTGGGTACCGGGACGCTTTCGTGTCGGAAGTCTTTGTCAGCGATGTCAACCCAGGAGAAGGGGGCCGACCTCCTCCTATTACTGCAACTACGACGCCTGGAGCTCCTACGGAAGGTACGGCGAGAGGGGAATGGGGCGCGGACGCGCCACCAGGAGATGCCTCGCAACCGGACCTGACGACTCCCGAAGGACGTGTCGTCCGAGACTGGATGGCAATGACCATAAAATGGTTACTTAACTTGAATGCGCCACTGTCCGTTCTTCAACTGCACATACTGGGCTCTGAACCGCACGTCACACCCCACACTCTTCATTTTGTGCCTAGGGCGCAGTCCCTTGGAGCGTATGCGTGCCTTCCATCCATGCGTGCAAATATAGACCCGCTCGTACGGATCAACGTTCTCAGGTACCAGAGGTAACTCGGACTCAGGCTTCCCCGCATGAATCGTCATGCTCTTAATTCGGCGGTTGCGGAGCCCAACATTTTGTGTCTCACAGACAACAAGTACTGTCCGCGTTTCACTCTGGTAATCCTTCAGGTAGCCTTCAAACTTTTTCCACGTCTTGTGGTAAGTCATAAGCTCCGGCACGTAGTGCAACTCGTCATCACAGTCTGCCAAAGTACGTTTGCGACTCCCCTTTGAGGTAGCAGATGCGCGCTCAGTGCTATCGTCACCACTCGAGCTCTCATCGGGGCCTTCTGCACCACTGTCGCTGTTAAGCCCTCCGTCATGCTCTTCATGGTCATCAACAGCATCTCCGCTATGGTTTCCACCACTGTTCTCCGCAAGATCATCTTCACTTCCCGCCAAACGATCTGTATTTGGAGCGTACGACACCTCATCTTTCTCGGCTTCCATCTCCATCAAACTCTCGGAGGAGCAGGCATCGTTATCATCAGCACTACCAGGTTCCGCATCACTGCTGCTGCTGGTTGAAGCTGCAATCCCCAGCGACCGCAATATTGGGGCGGTGTTTTTAGTGCGTGCCATCTCTAATCTGAAGCCGCCGGCCCTAAACAAAAACAAAAACATGTTCAAAACATGGATCAGTACCTAGTCAAAAACATCATAAAGCAAATTCTGAATCATGGACATAACATGTTTCGGCACCAACATATCCTCACATTGACACCATAGCAGCATGCATACGTACGTAAATGCGGTTCGAAGCAGGTGCACCTCTCGAGCTTCGAGCTGTCACAAGCGAAACATGCAGCAAGATGGTCAGGTAAGGTGCCGACAAAGCCTACCCCGCTGCATTGCAAACAACAAACCTATCTCCTTACTTCAGTGTTGCCAAGTTGCGCACTGCCTTCCTTCCTGGCATGCTAGATGCTGCCCTTCTTCAACTGCTATAACGTAGTTACACAGACGTACATTCACGCATTAGACTCCTACTAACAGATAACGAATACAGCGAGATGTACCTGGCAAAGCGAGAGCACTGCGGGGCTTAGCTGGTCGTGGAAATGTCCGTGTCGGTAAAGGGAGAAGGGGGCCAGAGCTGAATCAAGCATGCAATGACAAAAAATAGTTAATAACAAGGTCTTCCGGCCATCAACAGGCATCAATATATCGCAATACATACATGAATACGCAGGGGGGACCGGGGCCGGTGGGCGCGGCACTCCTCCTAGCTTCTTGGCGGGGCTTCTGAGGCGGCGCAGGCTTCTGGTGATGCGTGGCACGTAGGCGGGATGAAAGGGAGGGTGCGGCACTCTTCCTAGCAGCTCGGCGGAGCTTCAGAGACGGCGCAGTCTTATCGCAGCGGCGCAGGCTTCTGGCGACGCGTGGCAGGAATGAGTGGCTGGAATTTTCGTATTTTACAAACCAATGTATATTTTAAATTACGAACATGGCCAAACATGGTAGAAAACATATTTAAAACAGGTGAGCCGCTACCACCCCTCCTTGCGCGAGCTGTCACAGCGTCCGCGCCTTGAGTTCCCACTGCCCCTGGGGCAAGCGCAACTTGGTTGCTAACTGCAGGACCATGTGCTCCAACCGGAGGGGTACGTGAATCCTGCGGATCGCATCCACCGCCTTCCCCAAGCTCACGAGCTCGTGGAGGGGTGGAAACGCAGGCGGCGATGCCGACGGCAGTTCGAGCACTTCCGAAGTGTCCGCAAAATTTCGTTCGCCGCGCGGCACACGGTGCTCATGCACAAACCCGTCTCGGGAAGAGGAGGGGATCACCCGCCAGAGCTCTGTCCGCGAGGGGCTTATGGCCGGCACCGATGGTGCGACTGCGCCAGTCTATCCACAACTCATGCTTAGCAAGCCAAGGCATGCCGAGGATTAGATCGTACCGATCATCCATGTCCAAGACAATGAACGGTTCGACCGAATTGAAGTCGTCAAACTTCACGTTCAAGGGTAAGATAACCTTGTGTGTCGACACAATAGAGCCTGTCGCCAAGCGAACAGATACGTAAGTATTACTCTGAGAAACTTCTAAAGCACTAGCATACAATGTACTGTTCCTGGCCATACTGGCTTTCGTCGCAAAGTTGAACGACGCTCCTGAGTCGATCAGGACCTTCATCGGCTCTTGATACCATTTCACGCTTGCAGTGACGACCACGAGGTTAGACCGCGCGGCGGCCACGGAGAGACACAGAAGTGTCCGGTCCGGACTGAGCTCTTCCGGCGCCAGCCGATGACGTTCAATGAGGCGGTCCATATCGCCATGCTGGATGACCACTGCGTGCGCTCGGCGCAAGGGCACACGCCCCGAGTCGAAGCAAGTGAAGGTAGCACCCCTCTGGAGATCTCTCTTGCCTAGTCGACACGCTCTCAGCGTGATCAATGCGCGAATGGTCGCTGCTTCGATTGTAACCAACCTGGTCATTTCCGTCGGAACTGTCCCACTAACCCGTGGAAGGCGCATGTCGCATGGCGTAGATGCGGGACGCCCTGCTGAGCGACTTCGCTCCTTGTCGAGAGGAGGTGGGTCATTCACCACATTCTCCAAAGGAGCAAGTCCCTGGGACAAGCTCCATGACGTAGTGTTGCAGCGAACGCTTTCCTTGCTTGCATCGCAAGAAGCTTGAGCGATGGCGGTAGGCCACATTGGCCAGGAGGAAGGTGGAGCGAAGCTCCTGTTCCATGAACGACCACGCCCGGAGACGCCGTCTCACGGGCCATGGCCCACGCGCGCGCGCCCTCCAAGGTTGGATAGCGCAAACGCAACTTGAGCCCGCGCGTCATAGATCTGACCAGCGCTCAGCGCGATCTCGATCCCGCGAACCCAGAAGACCAGACTGTCCGAGTCCTTGCCGTCAAACGTCGGAATCGACATCTTGAATGGCTTCGTCGTAGTTGGTCGCGCAGCGAATTGGGCCGTGTTCGTGGCGGACGCTTGTGCCGCGCTCTGTGCCTCAGCCCGCATCATCGCACGAGCAGCTTCCTGTGCGGCAGCACTCACGTGGGCAATCAGCGACGACTCGTACTTGTCGAAGCGTTCCACGCGCGCCCTCTGCACCTCCGCAGGAAGATTGGGAAATCCAGCGAAGGCTGCCTCGCCCAGGAGACTGACCATCTTTTCCAGTGTAGCCCAATGGGCATCTGAGCATGCAGAACGCATTATCTATTAAAGAAATGTAACTGCACAATGGCCTCTGCCAACGTTGTTGTCTTTAGCTATCTAAATGGTCTGTGGTATCCATATGACCCGCAGGAGCTGAGGTGGCAATTTCCGTGGGCTCTCGAAATGGAGGTCGTATGCTGTAGCTGGGGAGACCTAGAGCAGATGAGGAAAGTCCTGCCGCGCCGGCATCCGACTCCCTAAGTCTTCCATACTCAAAGAGACCCTGATTGTAGAGATCCGCGTCGGTCGCGGGATTGACTACAAGTGCTACCAGGTGTGACGGGGGTCACACGCACCGCAGCTTAGAGGAAGCGTAACACGCTAACCCGAGCAGACGCCTGTCGTCTCTGCTTCTCTATATGCAAAAGGCCTAGCCTTCCCGGTCGTCAAAGGTACCGGGTTCCGAACGACTTGCACACTTGTAGGTTAGAGTTAAACTGTCGGTATTAATAACACTCATAATGTTTCTATCCACTGCTTTCTATCTGCATACTGAATCCCTTTCTAAATGGCGATCTTCCTGAGCGGTTGGCTCTGGTGAATCCGTGTCCTTAAGTACGACTGACCCCAACTAGGAATATTACCTATGGGAGGTCTGTGAAGAATATTCCATCTGATAGGGCCTGGTGTGTGACACCCGATATGGGGTGTCCACACGAGGGAGTGACCATCAGTCCATTCTCCGTTTCCTTGAAAAGGACCGCAGCCAGTATTGGCCCCATTACAAGTCGAATCATCATCAGAGCCCAGCCCAAGGAATTCCACGATAAACTACTTGTGGCTTAGTTCTGTTGCTCGCCACCTGAATTTGACTATTGTCACTAAATTTGACCCCAAACACTCTCTCGTACTTGCAGAACCGAACGACTTTGGGAGATATGTAATCCATTTCCTTACGATTCGGAGCGTGTACACCTTCCTAATTGGCTTTCCGTGCTCGTTAAATATTTATCATGTGTCAAATACACATCAAATATTCCACCTCCGCATCACTAAATACTTTCATGACCGCGTTATATTGGGCATCCTTAGCGTCTTCCATGGCGTAGTGGAGCACCAGTACTATCGATGTGACTTTGGCATAGATGCTGTTTTGTGAAGCTAGCGTAGTAGCGTTAGTGCTCATCTTTACGCTGAGAAGATACCAACAGCTTGACAAGGTGGAACACTTGCGCTTTTTCCGAGATGTTACATCCAAAGGTTGGATAATCAACCTGGCTAAGCTTAAAAGTTACACCAACGTGAACGACGAATGATTCCGGGTCGCGATCCAAACGCCGCCATAGAACCTTTTTTTGCATAGCCCTCCGCCACCAATGCGTGAATAGTCCACAAAAAAGCTGGATCAGCCCATCAAAAGCAATACCCTATAGCAAAGCCGTACTGACCAACCATCGCTGCGATCACTCCACCCCAGTACCTAATCACCGTCGACAGGCAATTACCGGACGTCCCCCGTAGAGAACAGGAGCTAGGCTAGCTGCTAGCCTGCGCTGTAGATCCAAAGCCACGGTCAAGACACTGGCTGAAAACCGACTCGATACCGGTAGGTGTTCACCCCAACTCGCTGGGCGCGCTTACACACTAGTTCTCATTCTTAATGCAGAGAATTGCCCGTGATAAACGTAGCATACTTACCGTCGAAAATTCTTTGTGACTCGCAGGTAAATCATTAATGCTATTGTACCTTTCAGTCCTTTTGGCGAATCGGACTTGAAAAACTGCCTTCTTCATTGGCACGGTTAGATGTGCTCTTCAGTTTTAGTAAATGAGCGGAAGATGCAGACCAGAAAGCAAGACAGCAGGGGTGATAAGTGGCAACAGCAGAGTTGGTAACGAAATCAATGGTGAGTGAAGGGGGCTTTAAAGGCCACTTGTAGCTATTGTGCGGTAAGGATTAATGACGTTGGTATTCACTAATGGTTTTGCAATGGAGCTAACCATTCTTCTTCTCGAGAGTATAACGTGCCGCTTGCTCATCAAGAGTGGGCAGCCCTATGTGTAGGGCAGAAACAAAGTGCCTTCATCTCCTTCGTTTGTGTTCAAAGTTACGGAAGGCTACCGCGTGCTACGTGCGAAAGTCGAGGAGCATTCCGAGAGCAAGCTACCTGGCCAGTGGAGACCCGATTTTGTCATGTACTTCAAGCCGACAAACAACGCGTCTCAGAAAGACTTCCAGATGTTATGCGGCGACGGCGATGCTTTGCGAATCCAGCTAGACACGGCCTGGTACAAGGCGAGGCTGCGCAACGGGGGTCAAGCTGGGTTCATACTAGAGCTCAACATCTACGTGCCCAAGCCGGCCGAGAACACTACAACACTTCGGAGGGCAACGGCTGCCCGCATCCAGGAACAAATGCCACGTGTAGCCGGCCTTCTACGCGACCAAGGAATCGCTGCGGGTCCTGCCACGCAGAACTACATGGCGGTCACCCAAGCAAGACTTCCAGACGGGGCCACACTTGTTGTGCCTGACAACAATACGTTCCGACAGTTGCAACTGGTGGATGCGCAACAAGCTGTAATGGATGAAGCGATGAAAGGAGAGCAGCAGCTAGCGAATGCAGAGTACCACCTAGTGCGTGTCAAGATTCAGGATGTCCCAGTTGCAATGCAGTATCCACAGTGACTGTACACATTCTCTCCGACTTCTTCCTTCTGCCTAGTGCAATGATACATAGCGACGCGTAGCCCTGCGAGTGGGACTTCGCGGAACGCCATATTGGTGTGGCGTTGAATCCAGCGTTTTATATGTGCGTCTTGCTGAAGGGGGGTTCAAATGCTAAGATCCTGTGTCCAATGTTGATAGTTAATGTGCGTCTTGCTGAATGGGGGTTCAAATGCTAAGATCCTGTGTCCAATGTTAACTATCAACATTGGACACAGGATCTTAGTGCGTCTTGCTGAAGGGGGGGTTCAAATGCTAAGATCCTGTGTCCAATGTTGATAGTTAAGAACGTCAACTCAAGCCAAGGACTACCTGATGGTGTGGATGGCGTGTGCTATCGGTCAACGCCCAGCGCGTTTATCAATAACGTCATAATGACGGAATGGCTACATGATGATGTGTCGCTGGGGTCCAGGGGGGCATTTGCTGGAGAGCGTATTCTCTGGATGAATAATGCGAGTGGTCATTCTAGTCAAGACGTACAAGTGAATGCGAAGCAGCTTCGGACCAGCATCAAGTTTCTCCCCGCGAATGCAACAGATCGAGGCCAGCCTGCAGATTGTTTTCCTATCCAATGTATTAAACTCACCGGCGGAGCATTTGCGAGGCGCACAATATGAAAGCGATTCGACGGGGATTGGGCGACAAAATCCGGTGCGCTTGCAATTCCGGGGAAGCAGTTCTTCTTAGAGACCGCAGCAGAGTGCGTCCGCCGCGTGAACATGGAAAAGGATAAAACGTGGCTGAATTGGGCTAAGAAATCGATGCTACAGTGTGGGCTGGACGTCGCCGATGATGGCATTTGGAAGGTTAGCCAACTGAGTAGAAAATTACGTGAGATTGTTGCCGCACATCCGGTAGAATTTGATAAGGGCTACCGGGAGGCCGATGTACTAGAGGACGGTAGAGATTCCACGTAGTTTAGTCGCGCACGTAAAATAGTCGTGCACACAATATAGTCGGTCATCATTTCGACCATCAGAGCTTTCCACCACAGTTAGTGAGGGTCCGACTAGTAAGGGTGGACGGTGTAATTGATCCTTGTGTTGCGCACGCTCAAGTGGGCGAAGGCAACTGCTGCCATTTTACCGTCAAATATTTGGTATTTGTTTCCTTGTCTCCGACTGTTGTGTCCTTCGAGGGCACAAAGTCCGGCGAATAGGCCGACGATTCTTGCCTGCCTCTCCTGTGAGAGTGTATCAATCCAAATCGGGAACCCGAACTCCTTGCAAAAGTCCCCCCCCCCCAGTGTCGTAATCTCTTCTCATATGTCCGCAAGGATCCGCTATTAATCGATGCTTGCTGAATCTTGTCGTTGACGTCACGATTTGCTCCATTCTATCTGAAAGGAACAACAATTAGTAGTGTGCGTCCGTGAATGTAAATCACAAGGTTTGGTTTCGGACGTGCGATCCGAAACCCGGCTCACTGTGAGCCGAAGTCTTCTTCTCGCTTGTGCGATTGCCAAGCTTCTCAGGTTTTTCCTCGCAACCGGGTTTCTGCTATTCATCGTGTCTAGAAGTTTGATCTCCCATCCGTTCCGTACGTATAGCCGAATGTGCCTCCAGGTCTGACTTTCTTGTACAACAGCCACCCAACGTTCCACTAGTTGCAGTATCCGCTTCGCATGCTCATTCCCCGAGGATGAAACGTTGCGTACGCCTAGGTGTCAGACCATACGCTGTGAGCTGGTTGATGCTGTGAATGATAACCCAACCACTTTGGGTTTCTGCGTCAAACATTGTCATAGGGACTCCCGCGAATTGGTTCTCGAATACCAGTTCTTTCCACCACAATAAATCGGCTCTCAGCTCTGCTGTCATTGGGGTACCGGTGCGGCCCGAACGTTTGGTGGCCAACTGCACAGCGACTAAGCGTTGGATAAAGGGCTTCGTGATCGGTGTGAATGTCAGGACATGGCGTAACACACCGACATCGCTGTCCAGGCGTTCCAGTGAAACAAATGATTGGGGAAGTGTCTCGGACACCACCCTTTTGGTTTTGTAGATCTTCCTCTGTGGAATGGTTACGGTGTACTCCGAGATCTTCCAATCGATGCTCACCGCGTGAACTTGCTGCGACCATGTGCTGAACTTGCCTTCGTGCCATCAAATACAAACTTCACTGCATTTCGTAGCTGTCGTTCAGCTTGCAGTAATCGATCTCCGAGATCAACTTCGATAAGAACAATGCCATCTACCCACTGGAATATCCAGAACGGTTCTGGGTATCCCAACACGTACGAGGTTCTCATGCGCTGGTAATGCCTCGAGGCCTTGCCCATGACGGCGAAGAAACCAGGAGAGGCTGTCCACCCGAATACCGCCATCCCGGAGACGATGCCGATGTGTGATCGTGGAAAGGTTCCCCCAAACGCGGAGGACGGAATGACGAGCGCGCACTGGTACGCGGTGGAAGGCATCCGCGATATCCGCTTCGAGCGCATATGTGGAGCATCCTGGATAGTTGATATGCAGTTCCAGAATGCGTATCGCAATGCAGGAGAATTGATCCCTCCGAGCGTCCGGTGTCTGTGCTGAGTCAGTTGCGTCGTTGATGGAGAGTCTTTGAGGCGCAGATAGATCATGAATAATTCTCCCATCGCGCGTTAAAGGGACGTCCTTTTTGGGAACTAGCACGAACGCGCTCGAAAGGAACCCCGGCTCTGTTGTCAGAGCTGTCACTGCGGCAAAAATGCAACGCCCGGCGTAGTAGTCCTTTTGCAAGCGATGTTTGATGATGTCCGCACCGGTTATCGCGCTGGAATAATTGTTCGGCACTGGCCGCACGCCGATTCTAGTCGCTGGGTGGTGCCAATGTGGGGCCACACCCGGATTCGCAATGCTGCAGAGGAGTTCGAGCTGTGGGTAGGAAGCTAAATGTCGCCGATATTGCTGGGGCCGGAGTGTCTTGTTGGGGCGACCGTCGCGTTAGGTCTGACCTAGGAAAACTTTGAGAGTTCCTTCAATGCCCATCTGCGGCAGCACGATCATCTCCATAAGGACTTGAATGTCCTCGAACGGAAGAGTGCGACGGACCTCTCTCGGTTTCCGAAAGATTCGATTAATCGGGAACGGTCAATGGTGCGTGGTGGCCAATTCCTTGAACGTACGAAAGACTGTGAGAGGAACGCATCGTGCAATTCCATTGAGTGTGCCATCTTTGTGAATGTCGATGTCAAATGGAGATGTCTCCGTGCGCGCCTGGGTGTCCACCGTGGACGGAGTCGCGTCAAATGGGTCAAGGCAAGGGATCGCATTCATGCGGCGTCGAAGAAACCGGTTCTGCACAAGATGTTAAACCCTCTCGAAAACCAGCATTACCAGAGACCAACGAGTATGCCAGTGGCTCCGATCGTAAGTATCTTGGTGTACCCAGGGAATCGGTGAGCAGCCTCGGGCAAACCGATCGAGCCACCGAGGTTCCGGCAAGGGCCACTCGTTGTCCTCCGCGGTCTTGTTGAGCGAGATCGTGGCACCTTGATCCATGATCCAGTTGCAAAGGGCGTCCGCGGCGACGTTGAATGCGCGGGGAACTGATTGGATGCTGACTTGGCGCAGTTGATTGATGGTCTGTCGGATGTCGCGAATAAGTGGAACTAAATTCGGTGCTAGTATCCGCATAGTTGTAGCTGCCATCGCGACCACAATAGCCGAATCGCCGACAATTCGTACAGGTTGTTGAGAGTGGTGCTCGCGTAGCCAACGCAGGCCGATCAGCAACGCGCTGGCTACCATCTCGTTGTTGGTTCCCCCCGTGGCCACGGCGGTGGCTGTCCACCACAGTGGTTTGCCCGGATGCAACCACACGCAGCATGCGAATGCACTGATCTTGGGTGTGTTCCGAGCTCCGCCGTCAAACGAGAGAGTAAGCACATCCGACCCGGTCAGAGAAATAGATGGGATGTGAAGGGGTGCCGACTGGATCGCTGCATCCGACGTGTTAAAGGAGCGGTCAACTTCCGACGTCGCCTGACCGCATACAGAGAGAGGCGAACTAAGGTCATAAGCCGATGTCGTATTGGAAACCGTGGTAGCTGCCTGTTGTTCGCCTCGTTGACGTCACGTAGTAAGATTGGAATGGTCGCTTGCCAGGGGCCCATACTTGCCGGTGACGTATGTCGCCACCTCCACTGGAAGCTGCTCCTGAACGTGTGAGTACTTGCATGCACGAAAGGCGCAGTCGCGTTGGGCTTGGAACTTCAGGCAGACTGTCTTGCCATCGCGTTGTGGGATATGCCTCAAGACGGTGTCGGACACCGTAAATGCTGTTGTCGACGTTGACGAGGAGCTCGCTGTGGGTCAGCACGCGGTCGACGTTGCGTCGAGCGACTGGAAGCAGTGTCAGATTGCTGGCTGCCCGGAGTCTGGGCCTGTGCCCACGTCGAAAATAGTCCGCGGTCGATAACTTGGCGCATGAGCCGGATGTAATCTGGTGAGTCCGAAGTCATTATCGCTCGTGCTTGAGCAACCAGGGTCGCGGCATGGGCTTCTTTTCTGATGGAGATGAATAGTCTCGAAAACACGTGTGTGTACAAGTTGGTCATCGCATGGACGCGGCCGCGCGGTGTGTTATTCAGCACCCGAGAAGTCGAGTCAGCATAGACGGCGGCAAACACGTGCACTACCTCTACGGGATACCACTCGGTGGCCACCTCTCGAACGCATTGTAGTGTATCTCAAAGATCGTCCATCGATGCGATGGATCCGCCCGGTAAGGTGTCTCCAGATGCCCACGTAGAAGAATCATGCATCACCGTGCGACCGCCATCGCCCTGGGTGGATGGCGGGAGGAAGTGATCAAGCGGCCGAGTACCGAAATACACCGCAAAAATCATCTTGGACGTTACCTTGGTCACCCACGACGTGTTTCCTCGTGGAGAATAGACGAGACCCGGTCTAACGCAGACAACTGCCAAAAGGAAAACAAGTTAGACTCTACAAACTCACCGTTGGGGCGGGGTCCAACCCTTGCGGTCTGGTGTACGCGTAGTTCCGCTGGCGACGGTCTGAATCCGGCGGTTCCAGCTAGGTCCGGTGGTGGGTCCTGGTGTCGTCCGTAGTCGAGGAGTCGCCCCTCTGCCCCGTCGCGTCGACGTGTGGCGATGTTGTCATTGTCACGGAAATGGAAACTGTGAGGCACCTGCGGGAAGCCACCGTGGGGAGACCGTGGGCTATCATAGCCTGTGTCTGAGCGGCGGTGGTCATGTCTGTGATGACCAGCAATATCCCGGTCGTATTGATTATCAACACGGTTGACACGCCTGGTGTCTGTGTAGCGTCCACCGTCACCCTGAGGATAACAATGCTCGATGGGGATACGGCGAGGGTCGAAGGTCTGGCCCGGTTGTGGTTTTGGCGGTTTGCGCCGGAGCCGACGATGTTCGCTCCGGCCCGAGTCGTTGCGGTCCCCGGACCGGCTACGGTCCCTGTGGCGATGGTCTGAACGTGGTCGGCTCCGAGACCGACGATCGGCGTGTCTTTGGGAAGGAGGTGGGCTGAGACTACGGTCCCGGTGGGTCCTTCTGTCCTGGTTGTCCCTGCTGGCGTGAGTGAGAGCCGTTGGGCCGACGCTTGTCCGATCGACAACCGGGGTTGATGTTGTTGTGTCTTCGGGTCCGCGCCGAGGTGCCGCGGGGGGCGATGATAAACACTGTAGTTGCTGCTGCTGGAATGACCGCTGAGCGGCGGCTTGCTGGGCAAGAGCTGCGCGAGCCAGCTCAGCAATCACAGCTAGCACACCATCTGTCATGGTAGAAGTCGAACTGAGCTCCGGCCTAGCCACCAGTGGGGCCGAAGAGGTTGAATCCGTCGATTGGGCAACCAGAAATGCGACTGCGCAAGGCAATGCGTGGCGCGGCGCCGCTTCACCAGACGTCGTATCCGTAACGGTGGTTCCGCACCTTGGGAAGCCTGCGAAGCAGAGAAATGCTGGAACTGCTCTGCAACAATCGTGGCTTGGAATATCTGGAATGCCCCAGGGCAATGCCTGTCCACGGGAGAAACCGGTTGCCAGGAGTTCCGATGATGACTCTGTGTCACTGTCGACGTCTGCATCCATCCTAGTGGTGGGTCGTGCAGGACCAATATGCGTACGGGCATAGTCTAGAGGAGCCACGTGAAGAACACGTCCGTATTCCGATATTACACGAAGTCGCTCCGGCTGTAAGTCAATCGTTGAATCTGACACCGGAGGGAGAAACGTATCGTGCAATAATTGACGTAAGTCGTTGTCGGTGCTGGCGGGAATGCGCCATTGACAGTGATGTGAACGCTACCGCCGCGAAGATGTGTCATGATTATGGGCGCGTCGGCGGCTGTCGACACGCACTTTTGCTTTTCAGTTGTACATTTTCCTCCTAAGAAACACATCTAACAAGAAAGTGTTTTTCATTCACGCTTAGAGTCACTACCAACCAACTTACCAACCAGTCTACCAACCCAGAGCCTCTTCGACCTTCTCTCACTCAGAGACCGTACTCTTCGAACAGCTCGCGCGTGCCCGACCCTCGGCAGGAGGGTGAGCGACAATTATTCCTTGCTCAAGAGGCTGCTAGGCGAAAAAGTCTGGCCCCACGTTGCTGAATGATACTTCAGGCTTGACGTGGGAGCTCACGATATCCACCAGCAGCAAGATGTTGCGGCCCTCGCACCGCATCTTGTAGTTAACTTTACCCAACCACGATAAGGAGATGGGTGATTTTCTCCACGCCTTCTCGCTGGGTTCGGGTACAGCAGCTGAAGTGATGCGGTGTAATAGAATTCGTCTCTTCCGTACTTAGGTATCAGAAAAGGGTGAACTTCTGGTGCAAATTAGATCGCACCCGGATAACGTGGCTTACCAATTGATGGACCTTACCAGATCATGACCCAAAGGCGAATTTAACCCAATTAGACGGACTGAATTTCAGCGCAGTCAATTTGATTGGACAATCCATTTTTTACCAGGTCATGGGCCACAATAAATTGCATTCCCCCTGTAAGATATCATCTCGGGAAGAACCGCGTAAGCATATGAAGGCTCGCTTCATGGACGAAGAGCTGGTGGACGCAATTCAACGCGTCATAGCGGGCAAGACACTGACTGCAGTTGTTAACTCGTCATCCACCTCGCGGACGACATTTCAGCACCCACGGCACGGCGCATCGCCACCTCGGGTAGTGATGAGAGATCATCTAGGAGAAGGATAGGGACAGTGATGAGGATGCAGGGGATACATCGCCACCGAGACGCGCAGAACGGTGGGGGATGCCTCCCCACCACGACAATTGCGTGGACGTGATGACGATGCGTTCCTACCTCGTCGAGGTACATGAAGGGCTCGGCGCTTAGTAGACGCAGTGCCACTCATCTCCTCCTCATCGAAGCAACGTGGACCTGTCGAGAGATAGACGCAAAAGTGATGACGGTCCTCGAGCGACAGCGTCCCGGTCCAGCTCCTGCGCTACCAGCCGACTGCGAAGCGGATATCGTAAGCTGGGTGCCTGCTATGCAGCGCCGCCTGGTACCTGCCGCGGCGTCTCTCCTGGTGGTTGAATCGGAGAACGAGGTAGTTGTGTCCTTCAAGACGCAGGGCTTAACCGTTGCACTGCAAAGTGGGCGAAAGTGGGACTCGCGACGGTGCCGCGCTGGCGTAAGCATTTATATGAACATGTGTATGGGACCGAAGTGGTCCATGTGTGTAAGAAAAAAACTAGGGCTGTATTGAGGCTGGGCTCGCTGTGATGGAGAAATGTCGATGGTGACTCCTCCCTCTTGCTTCTTTCCGTCCCTCTCGCGCGGTCCGCTGTGTTCTCCATTAATTTTGGGACGACCTTACGGTCCAGGTTTTTCAGAAGGCGGCCCGGAATCAGATACAGGTATTTTCCAGGTGTACCTACAGGTATTGTCCAGGTTTATCAGATGTGAAGAGAAAGTACCCGAAACTGGCGTAATATATTCTTAGTTACCAAAACAGATCGTGATATCTGAAATAATCACATGCTCAGAACAAGAGACAAAGTAGAAATGACACCTCCGCCGTTTTGTCGGGATCTGGCGAGCGTACCATGCCATGACGTGCCCAATCAGCTGACTTTGTTATCTCCAGACAATCCCCAGGTATCATCCAGTTATTCACCAGGTTTCTTCGTGGGCCAGCTTAAGGTGTCTTCAAATTACTGCTGTAGCTACGCCGGTGTACTCTCATCGCTCTCCATCTCCATCACCGCTCGCAACATTTCCCAACGCAATCGTGTAACGCCCGCTAGAGATACATCCTGTGGAGCGTCGCTTGACACTTGACCCCAAAAGTTAAGACAAACAAAGACCCCATGCCAGAACGATGGAGATAGCTGTGGAGATCAGCCACGTCTTTTGCTTCGTCGTCTTCGTCTTCGTGAACCTGAGAGACTGAGCGATTCTTGAAACGTCTAACAGGTTCGTGCACTGCTGCGGCCTTTTCCTCCATCGCATCAGTCGAACCAGCAGCGTCACTTCCCTCGACGTGCGCGTGTCCTGCTACGGCGCGCTCCTCTAGAGTGAGTGCTAGGGCACGGGGCCTCTCCAATCGCGTGCGGGTCTCCGTGACGCGCGCTCTGCGTGCTGCTTCTTCGGGGCGGGCTTCTTCCTTCCTTAGTGCCTCTTCAGTCATCCGCTGCTTGATCTTGATCGTGTTGTGTGCGCCATCGCACTGCCTCCTCCTCAACTGCCGCGTGTCACGTTCTCCGTGGGGGGGGGGGAGAATGTGTGTGGGGGTGAATGAGTTAGTGGCTGAGCACGAAATGAAAACTAAATTTCTTCCGGTAAGTAAAGAATAATTCCGGCCTGGACAATACCTCGATGCCAAACCTGTAAAAACTGATGGGAAAACCTGGACGCGAAGTGTGCCCTTGTGTCATCCGGCTTGTCAATCTCAATCTGGTAAGTTGCCCAGAATGCAGCGTGCCATTTTTTTTCTTGCGTAGACTACCTCTTTTCTCTAATACCTAATAGTGTTCGGGATTGCAAGCAATAAGTTATTTACCGTCCCTCTAAGGCGCCCCCACTGTGCGGTACGACATACCACTTTGACTTGACATTTGCATGCCTATTTATGGCAAAATCGAACTTCTGATTGGATAGTATCGTCGGGGCAACGGCTGGTGACCCATCAATTGGTAAGCGACGTTAGTCCCCCAACGTGTGGGCCACACTGCCATAGATGACCATGCTCACGTTGACTGGTCACGCAAGTGAGTCAACTTCGTTCGACACTGTTCAAAATGGCAGGAACTACCCGACCCTCGAGCCCCGCGTCCTCCTCCAGCGACGACGCGTTGCCCCTCAAGCGCCAGAAGACCGGGACGGCAACAACGGACCACGAAAAGCGCAACGATGGCAAACCCAAACGCAAAAAAGTCCCCACCTACTACCGGCGCAAGGCAAGTTTCCATCGGTCGGTCATGACACAATTCTCTAAACGTTTAGGTGTCATCTAACCGTGTTGCAAAAATTGCCGTAGCACGAGATGGACCAGCTAGCGGGGGAGATGAAGCAGCTGGAGAGCAGGGTGAAGGACCTCGAGGACCGCGCCGAGATCCTGCGCCCGCAGGAGGAGCTGAGACGGCGCCAGTACACCAACAAGGTGCTGCGCGAAGTGCTGCACGTCCAACGTCGAGCATTTGCCGGTGCAGCGTCAATTGTTACACACCATTTGGTACGTTCACTTTACTGTAAGTGGTTCTAACGGATAGAGATTAAAGTTTTTTTCAGTGGTTAACACTAGCCTAACTCTTTTTCTTTAAACTTTATGTTTCACCTAAAGCGTGAGAAGAGCACTGGTCCTTTCGATACGCCAACACGGTTAAGCAAAGACCCGGTTAAGAGAGACGCGGCGTTGCTGGAGATGAGGAGGCAGCGCTTATCCTGTGCCTACGAGTTTATGAGGGAAATGCTCAAGTTCATGGACGTGACGCTGGACTTCAGCGAGCAGAAGAAGTTCACCGCCATCAATGGAGACTTTTGCTCCGAGAGGTTCGAGATCGTGCCTCTTCCCCAAGCGCGCAGAGTCAAGCGCGTGTTCGACGCCGTGGAGGGGTTCATGTCCAATATGAAGATCAGTATGTCGGAGGTGGAGGGCGACATCACCATCCGAGAAAATGACGAGCCGCAGCTATCCACCGCGTGCCCCGTGGCTCAGCACCGCTTCGTGATCACAGTCGCCAATATGGTGCAGATGGATACGAACAACGCAGCGTTCGCCGAGTACCGACCCCCGGGGCCCGGCGTGAACGAGATGGGCTTCTCTATCAACGACCCGATAGATGAGGATGAGCTGTACCCGTACAAACCCGAGACCCGCGTACGGCAGGATGTCACGGTGATCATTATGGTGTCGACGCAACAAGACAAGGACGGCAAGCCGCTTATCGTGTTCTCGCGCTGGTGGTCGCTGCGTCTACGGAAATCCCATATCCATGTCCCGAGGGCGATCGCCCAGCGGATATGCGTCGGACTCGAGAGCGTATCCACCGCCATGCTGGCAGTCGCAGAGCGCGCCGACTACCCTACCGCTTCACTGAACTGTATACTATGAAAGCCATATAAACGCAGACAGCCTGTGCAGCGTGCAGCTTGGTGGCGCGACGTTAATCACTCTTGGCAAGCGTAACCGTGGCCGGAGACTGTGCTTGTCGCTACCGCATCTGGACCAACTTCAATGTTTATGTTTCCGAGGAGCCCGATACTTTGAAAGCGAATCATGTGATGTAGCCATGTTCGATGCACTTTCCGGTGCACGGATGATGATGCTCGAGGGATTCCGCTCCGCTGCCGCAATCGAGTACTTATACAAGACGAAGGAGCTGAATGCCGGGTCGAGCAAGCTCTATCACTGCTGCGCCCGCCCGTGGTGATGGCACGCCTCCGTCGCGTCCTCTGTCCGTAGCTCGCGCAACTACGCCGCCCCGGACGAAGAAGCCTAAGAAAGTATCGGCCCCACATGGGTCCAAGAAGAACCAGAGACAACCGCAGAAGAAGGAGAAGATCCGCACCTACTGCAGGCGAAAGGTTCGTGCAGAGTGAAGCACTGTTTGTCCTTGACGTATGTGTGTCTGACTGACGCAGTGCTGTTATTAACAATTCCAGGCTGAAATCGAGGACTTGATGGTCGAGATGGTGCGTCTGAAGGCGGAGATGGAGCTCTACGCAAAGCGTAACGAAGTGCTGAGAGAAAGAGAAGAGCTACGCCAACGCCAAGATGAGGTACTCCACGCCCAACGCTTGACATTTGCAAGCTCGCTATCGATGGTATCAAACGTTTTGGTGAGTTGATTATTGCGGATAAGACGCATGCTGCCTCGTGAGATAAATTTGCGACTAACAATTCGTGACTCGACCGACAGCGGGAGAAGCACACGGGGCCATTCGATACGCTCACATACCTGCCGAAAGACCCGTACGCCCGTCATATGGAGCTACTACGAATGAAGCGCGAGCGTGTTCAGCGCGCCTACGACTTCATGCGCGAACGTCAGCGGTTCATGGACACCAGCACAGAGTACTGCGACCAGAAGAAGTTCCAGGCGATGAACGGCGACTTGTGCTCGGAGCGCTTCGAAGTGATCCCGTTGCCCGACGCAACGAGCGTCAAGGCCATTGTCGACGCCCTCGAGTACTTCGTGTACAACATCGAGATTTGTATATCCGAAGTGCTGGGAGATATCACCATCCGCGAAAACGACGACCCCCAACGGAGCAGTTCCGTGGCACAGCACCGCCTCGTCACCACGATCGGGGACGTGGTGCAGATGGACACCAATACCGTGGCCTTCAACGCGTACATCTCGGCGGGGCCAGGCCAAAGCGAGGTCGGCTTCTCCATCAGCGATGCCGTCGACGAGGATGAGGCGTTCCCTTACAGTGCTACACGCGTGAGGCAAGATGTCACGGTCATCACCATGATCACCTGGCAAATCCGCCAAGACGGTTCCCCTGTTATCGTGTTCGCGAGGTGGTGGTGTCTTCGTATCCGACACTCCGACATCGACGTCCCCGAGTACGCAGTGGCTCGTATCCAGAACGGAATCGAGTACGTAGGTGCCGCAATGGTGACGGCAGCTCGACACGCAGGTGCAGACGGTAGTCAACTGCAGGTCAAGTTGTAGTTTCAATTAACCCTTGTAGCCCCATATTCTGTATCCTACAGAATAAGTAGTGTCACAGGAATTAATATCCGGCAAAATTGGCTTCAAACTTCGCATATAGGTTTTTGTATAGTAGATATTTAACACATCTTCCTGTCGGATCGGCGATGGGTAGATAGACGGATATAACCCCCCGACATGTTTAAAAATCAAGGTAGAAGCCCAAAACGCCGCGTGTCAGCCACTCCCTCTTTCCTTCATTTCACAAAGAACATCCCCGGAGCGTACCGACCAAGCCGCGGTAGTGTGAGCTCAATCAGGTGAAACGTAACGCGTAGGAGCCCTCGCGGATGACCAAGGACCAGTGCAACGGATATATGCGACCTCTACAGTGGGGTGATCGTGTTAGGAGATGAGTACATTTTGCTTATACTCTATTATTTGGGCTAATAATGTAGGCAAGCACGGCTGCAAGGCGTTTGTGTATCTAGCACTTGACCGGGCCAAATCTACTCTGTCTACGGCCATCCGCTGAAACCCCGACGGACCGACAAGCTGCTACCGCGAGAAGGAACGCCGCCCGAACCTGCGATACCGACTTCGTCAGCTTCAACTGCAACTATCACCCCAGCCACGATAGATGCCACTGAAGCTACAGAACAATGTGGACCAAGTGCGTGGCTAAGACGGATGCTACAGCATAAGGCGGACCGACTGGAGCAGGTGCGATGGAATATACAGCGCAAGCCGATGGACTGCAGGGATTACGACGTAAGCTACAGAACAAGGCGACCTGTCTGCGTGGCTCCGACGGGATCTACAGAACAAGCGTCTCGACAGGAGAAGCTGCGACGGAGGCTACAGAACAAGGCAATACGGCGTTTGGGCATGTCTGACGCGGCGTCGAGGGCATTGTGTGCTGTATGATGGTAAATAATGCAAGATGCGTAGAAATGAATGTATTGATATTGTTGCTATGTGTCTGGAGTTGAATGTAGTGCATTCCATACAGCCTCGAGAATGTAAATAAAAACCCCGACGTGTATATGAGGCGATGAGGAGGAGGAACAAGCGTACGGCAGTGTGTTCGGTGAGCCTGGATGCTGTGCTGCCGTGCGCAAGGAAGGAATCGCCCAGTTCCTCCTCACTAATCCGTTAGTTAGGAACTGGGCGATTTCTTCCTCCGCGCGCATTGCGGCATGCTGCCCGCACCAAAAATTGGTGGTTGACGCTTGAAGCCGAAACCGTAGCAGAATTGAAAGGTAATGTCGAGCCACAGGGTTTGAGCGTGCTCTACGCTCGCCACAGCCAATAGAAAATCGCCATTCTGACAGGTGCAGGATACATTGACGATGTTTTGTTCACTTTCGTAGCTGTTCTGTTCACGTTGCGCCCAGATCTTGATCGCAAGATGCGAAAGGGCTTACAACAGCAAATCTTTGACAGGTTTTGAAGTATACTTTAATCAAGATTAATCCTTATTCTGTAGGATACAGAATAATTCTTCGGGCTGCAAGGGTTAACATTATTTTTGTTGGGAGATGTTTGTGTATCAACCGCCTTGTTTCTGTTCCGTGATTTTCTTGTCAGGGGGGACTTGAAGTACCGCCCAAGTTGATTCCCGAGGTCTCCATTAACTTTTTAAAGGGTTAACCAGAGAGAACCGTGCAAGTTTCTCCATCGCGTAGTACAGTGTCTGCGAGGCCAATTCGTGGGCCGTCACCCCCTCCGAGCAATAATCCGCCATGGTTCGTTCCACCAGAGCAGCTCCCCCAGGTCTCGAAGGCCAAAAAGGCCTCAAAACAAGGGAAGAAGGAGCCGAATACTTCGCTGCAGACACGCACGTACTATCGACGCAAGGTGAACATAGTCAACATGGCAAAAGATTGTGCAAAAAACAATTGTGGGACTAAAGTTTTTTATTTATTTATTTCAGGAGGAGAAGGAGGACCTGGAGAGGAAAGTGCTAGCTTTGAATCTGCAGCTGCAGCGATTGGCACGTCGTGATGTGGTCGAAATACGGCGAGATGCTCTTAAAGTCAAGACGAAACGGAACCAAGAGCTGCGTCAGTCGATCCAGGGCCAACGCATCATTTTTGCCAACACCCAGTCCTACATCTCGGAGGTTTTGGTAATGTCATGGCGCTGAAGTGCATTTTTGGTGGTTGTACGGACAATTTTTGACGCTATTGCTGTGTTTGTGTTGTTAGAGAGCTAAGGATCACAGTCTTTATGAGCCGGTTATTCGACTGGGGACAGACCCACGGGAAAGATATGAAACCCTTATGGCCATGAAGCAGCAGCGCCTGCAGGAGGCCGTTTACTTCCTTTCCGAGCGTTCTCGGCATATGAAAATGGACACGGAGTACACGGACCTCCAGCGTTTCCAGTCGGACAATGGAGATGTCTGCTTGGTGCGCTTTGATATCAAGCCGCTACCTGCAGCTCGAGATGTGATGCAAGCGTTTGAAGGGGTGCTCAAGTTCTCGTACAACTTGGAGATCAGCATTTCGGACCTTGTTGGTGATCTGACGATCCGTGAGAACGACGAAGAAGACTGGGACTGCTCAGTTGCGCAGCATCGACTGGTTACGACGGTCAACCATGGAGTGCAGGTGGACACAAACAACGTGACCTTCACGCAGTACTGGGGAGATGGAACGGGGCCGCAACCCGACAGGGCAGTGGGCAACGAAGTGGGCATTGCGGTCTGCAACTACGTTGACGACGACGCACTTTACCCGTACCATGAAGCAGAGCGAGTGCGCCAGTGTCACTGAAATGATCTTATCCGACTCCGGTTCTTTTCGAGGCGTGATGGTAATCCCGTTGAGTCCGTACTGCACCAGATCCTTAGATGAAACTGGATGCAGAGGGTCGTCGGTGATGGCATCGATGTGGAACATCCCGTACGACTGCGTCAGCTCCGAACACAAGATGTGGTTCACTGACGCTGGAATCCCTCCCACTTTCAGCTTCAGGTGCCAATACACAGCTGGAGACTCCTTGTTGTTAAGGCGTGTGTATTTCGCCTCAATGCCGAAATGGCGCTTCATCCAACTCGGAATGTCCTCGAAGTATCTTAAAATGGCGTCGTACACTGCCTTCAACGAGGTGTGTGGGATCTCGGAGATGAATACACTCGAGATGAGCGTACAGTCTTGACAGCCCGTGATGTCGATCTGAGAGCGCGGGGTCACGGGTGTATTCACGTCCTCGCTCTTCCTCTTCGCAACGACCTTGTTGATTGGCCCGTGCACTAATTTGTCCACAAGCGAAGGAACCGTGGCTTGAGACCGAGCGTGGTGCATCAGGAGCGACTTCTCTCGCTCTTCTGAGTTCTGTCCTAGGTGCGTGTCGAAATGAAGCGCCTTCAAGATATCCCTCCCAACCGAACGCAGCGGCGCGCACAACAGGGCCGACTGCAGTGTCGCGAACGTCAACTGCTGCTGGAGAAGAATCTCTTGGAGTTCACTGTGCGCGGCTTCAGTCTGAACCACTGTGTGCTTGTCGCGTGCCGAGCGTTGCGCGATGGTCAGTGTTCGTTTGTCTGGAATCTGTTGTCCATTTGGACTGCAACCCGTGAAGCTCTTCCTCCATGGACGCTACCTGTGTTCTTAAGCTCCGAATTTCTTGCGTGGCGGTGAGGGTTTTGTTCGACACCCGTGGTCTGCCACGCGGACGCGTTTCGGGAGCTTTGGTGAAGCTGCGGACTAATTCATCGTGGGTTTGTGTGGTTCGTTGTCGCTTCTTGGTATGGCTGTCGGAATCTGTGTCAGGGCAGCTCTGGCTCATGAACGTCGAGACTCTTTCGGGACGAGAAGTCATGAGACCGCGTTCGTGGGGCTCAAAATTCGAGTGCACGCTCCAGACAATAAGCAAGACGAATGAGTTGTGATCGCTGGCTGCAGGAAGAGAAAGAAAGGGTTGGCTAGCAACCAAGCTTCGATGCAGCTGTTCGCCTACTGTATCTACAGTATAAACTACCGACGCCGCTTGCAGCAGCTATTAATAGATCATAAGGATCTGAGGCGTCAGGTGTTTGTGGTGCGTTGGCCAAGCGATTTTAACGTAAAATACGGATCAGTGCGCCGCGTTGTATTTTTTAGAGCGCGGTCCAATCGAAAAAGCGCGTTATATTCGATTGCGGTTACTTCACCATTCTATTTTTATCAGTGTTGACAGCTCAACCGGTTAAGCCGCTTGAGATTATTGAGGGCCCTTATGGGAGCAGGTGTTGTCGCGGGTTCGAGTCCACTCGAGTCCGTTAATTCTCCGCACTGAAAATGGTAAGTTTCTCTCCAAATTCCTTGCATTCCTATCGTTAAGCTGTACAGCGACTAACTTGTCTTTTTACATGCTAGTCTAATCCTCAATAACAATGTCATCAAGGGTCTCCATGGCTGCGCTCATGGTTTCCGCGAGGTCGTCGTTGGCACCGTCACGTTCACGCAGCTCCCAAGGTCGTACACGTCGTGTTCGGCAATATGCCAGGTACTCGAGTCGTTATTGAAACCGCAAGCCTGGACGCTCTTAGCTACGACTTCGTCAGGGGTCTGCTTCCACGCGCGAGCAACCCATGACGAAACTAAGGCAACCTCTGGTGGGCGTGGGTTTCCACCCTTGGTGTACGTCACCTTGTCGGAACATTTCCAATCCTCAATCAGCTTAGAGATGTTGTCCTTAAAGGACTTAGATACCCACATCTCCAGCCTGCACGTACGGCGTCAAACCTCCTGGCACAACAGCCATCTTGATTGCCTTTTCGCCGCATTGCTGCTTGACGCGTTGCCCAATGTGGGCACGCATCGAGTCCCATACGATGTACTGGCCCGTCGACTGAAGAACGGCAGGGTAGTACTAGTCCAGCCAATTCAGCAGCAGGTCCTGGTCAACCCAGGCACGTGGCTGATAGGCAACGTTGCAGCCACCAAGGCGCTCGATCGAGCCACAGGTCTTCCGCTTCCAAATGATACACGGCGGTAGCTTCTTACCAGAAGCCGTGACCGCCAACATGACGGTAATCCGCATCGAAGCCAAGTCCGTCGAGCGTGTCGAGCGCACAACCACATGACGAGCGCCAACTTCGTCGACGGTGTACGGTCGGGCATCCTCGAAGTACACTGCCGTCTCGTCCATGAGGATGGTGCGCTCGCGGTTCATGTGTGGCTTGTGATCCTCCAAAAACTTCATGTACGTCACGGCACGATCAAGTAGGACATCGTCCGTCAGAGTCGTCAGGTTCGTACGCTTTCGAAGCGTCAGACTGTTGCGAGCCATGAAATTGTGGACCCATGAGTCGGACGCTACGAAACGGATCGGATCTTTTTCTTGCTCTTCTTCCGTGCGGCTAGCCTGAAATAGCTGAATGGCCGTCGATACAATCCAGCTGCGCGACACCTTCTCTTTTCGGATGCGCTTTTCGTTGACTAGGTCGATGAGCGCGTCTTCGACTGCACCAAGCAGCGGCCGGCGGCCTCCTCCGTCGATTCGGTGGCGGGCTCCATGCTCGGCCAGGATTTGGTCGTGATCGCGCCACCATTGGCGGAAGCATGACGCCGTGATGCGCCAACCACGCTTTCGGAAGTGATCTTGAGTCATACGCTACGAAACGGATCAGATCTTTTTCTTGCTCTTCTTCCGTGCGCCTAGCCTGAAATAGCCGAATGGCCGTCGGTGCAATCCAGCTGCGCGACACCTTCTCTTTTCGGATGCGCTTCTCGTAGACTAGGTCGATGAGCGCGTCTTCGACTGCACCAAGCAGCGGTCGGTGGCCTCCTCCGACGATTCGGCGGCGGGCTCCATGCTCGGCCAGGATTTGGTCGCGATCGCGCCACCATTGGCGGAAGCATGACGCCGTGATGCGCCAACCACGCTTTCGGAAGTGGGCTTCGGCTCGCGAGGGTACGCCACCCCCTTCGATTGCAATCCACTCAATCACTTGCTGCTTGATGCTGATCTCGATGCTTTTTCGTTTAGCTGGCATTGAAATTGGAGAGTGAGAGGAACACATCGGGGCCTTTGGCGTACAGCGGCCCAGGGCCATTCATCGCAGCCCTCAAATTCACTGGTAGTGGCAGGGCGTTCTATTTTTGTACAACGCCCCGTCAGAGAGAGTTCTATTTGAAAGGCGTTCTATTTGGTGGGGGCGTATTATCCTGGGATAGGAAGCAACGAAGTGCTTACAGCACAGCCCAACAAGGAGAAGTAAGTATGTTCGTAGTTCGTAACGAAGTGGAGAACTATCGCTTATCGTGCTTTGGCTGTCCGTGTACCGAATTTCATACCGGTGCTCAACGGTATTAGTGTGGCATACACACATTGTTGGTGTTACAGGTGTTGCCCCGGCCGCCCCGACCGGTTGCGACCGGTATTTGGTGTCGTTCACACCAAACTAGGAGATTTTCAGCTAATTGGGATCCGTCATCCAGCTCCAACTTGGCGCTCCATAGTGATTCCAGCGTTGAGGACACACCAACTTTGGTGTCAGATTTCCGGCCAATTGGAACCCGTCGTCCAGCTTCAACTTTGGCTCCATAGTGATTCCAGCCTTGAGGACAACGCTGAAGGAAGGTCAGGCTGCCCAAGAGTC
>JAIKVD010000229.1:0-25638 GCA_024679075.1 Phytophthora uliginosa | reverse complement strand
TTTCATCAAATCCAGGGATTTCACTTCCGAGTAAGTTCAGTGTAGTATTTATTACTGTAGTAATTTTTAAAGGTTTGGGACTATCAGGTGACGAATCCCTCAGACTCCAAAGGAACCAGTGGAACATACTCTCTTCCCCTCCTTACAACTGCGACGCTTTATTGATCCTGCCATAGCACTACTGAATCATGGAACATTCTCCTACTTGTTGCTACGGGGAAACGTTGCTGGATCGCCACCAGCGAAAGTTGTAGTCCCACAAGTTTATACAGCTTGACTTGTGCTGGGTCCCTCCCCTTTTGCTCCAACAGCTGCCAGGCACTTTGAGGTCAACGGGACAAACATTTTGTTTCAGGAGGTAATCGGGACTTCGCGAAAGCAATTTCACCGCCTCATGCTCTTTGAGTATCTGCTTTATTTTCTCCAAGAGACCCGAGAGAAAACCTCTCTCTTCGGTGCTCTGGTCGTCGCTGTCGTCAGTAAGTCTCTTTCTCAGGAACCGCGCGTCATTGTTTCCGATCGGGGCGTCGTTGACTGATTCGAAGGAGGCCGTGTGCACCAGCTTGGTCGGCCCCGAACTTGTTGCTGCTGACAAAGCGCCGCTGCTGGCCAAAATGGTGGCAACCGCGACGAGGAGGGTGATGTAGACGCGCATGGCAGAGTTGCAACGGAGGTTAGAGCTCGAGAGGGCGTTGAGGAGGCGAAGCAAATGGCAGAATGGGTCTAGGATCCGATGCTGCACTGTTATTACGTCTATCACTCCCTCGCTAAGTAAGCGGCCAAACGTACAGTACGACAGATCATCCAAATGTCTTCCGAGCACTGGTTAGTTACATGTACAGTATATACGTGCCCTTCCAAGCATCCCACGAGGCACTGCTCGCAGGGGCGATTTTTTTTTTTGCGCTACCACATTATTCATTTTCACGGGGGAGCGCAGCAGCAAACAAGTTCGGGGCCGACCAAGCTGGTGCACACGGTTAGTCAACGATGCCCCGACCGGAAGCGGTTCCTGACAGGAACCTCTTTCTCAGGAACTTCCTGAGAAAGAGACTTGCTGACGACAGCGACGACCCGAGCGCCGAAGAGAGAGATTAGAAACTGAAGGAGTTACTCAAAGAGCATGAGGCAGTGAAATTGCTTTCGCGAAGTACCGATGACCTCCAGAAACAAAATGTTCCTCCGGTTGAACTCAAACGTGCCTGGCAGATGTTGAAGCAAAAGCCAGCACAAGTCAAGCTATATCAACTTGTAGCCAGGGACTACAACCGTCAGTGGTGGCGATCCAGCAACGTTCTCCCGTAGCAAAAAGTAGGAGAATGTTCCATGATTCAGTAGTGCTATGGCAGGATCAATAAAGCTTCGCAGTTGTGAGGAGGGGAAGAGAGTATGTTCCACTGGTTCCTTTGGAGCCTCCATAGTGACGCGAGGGTGAAAATGGAAAGGGATTCGTCACCTGTGACCTTTTTTTACTGTGATTTCCACCAGATTTCATCAAATCCAGGGTCACTCCCGAGCAAGTTCAGCCCGAAATGTCGACTCATCACAATGGTAAGCATTCTAAGCCTTTATTTATTAATTCAAATCAACTCACACACATTCAATGAAATGTGAGGGCTTGAAAATGGCTTTGAGGGTACTGCACTGGTGCGCCCCCCCCCCACCCAATATATCTATCACATGATCACGTAGCCCTTTATTCCGGCGCTAGCCTCAAAATATCTCCAAGGATCGGAATTTTCGTGAGCCACAGCTACGATAATATAATAGCCTCATTGCCTTTGGGAAATCTTCTTCATAATTTGTCGAATTCATCTGTGTAGCTATCGGCTGTGGTGAGCGAGATGTCCACTCGGCCATACGTAGTGTTTGAGTGCAAGTTATACATATTCCATCATGGCTGTTAAAAGTCAGAAAGTTTAAAGAGACGCAACGTTTAGCATTTTCTGCCGGACCTCAAACTGCATAGTACACGTCAGAGGTACATATACCGAATGTGTAGCCAAGCCACAAACACCGAGACCGCGTCCGACCCCGAGACCACGTCCGACCCCGTGATTTTGAACGATGCCAACACCCATCGCAACCTCAAGAGGAACGCGGCAATACCCGACGCCACCGCGTCAGCGAGCGAAGAGAGAGGATTCAAGCTTCCCAGCTTCCTGACGAATTTTTTCCAGAGGAGCCCCAAGGCCAACAACGTCGTGAAGATCAGCCCTGACGTTGCCAAGACGTTGAAGGACCCTAAGGTCCGCCAAACTATCAAGGAGCTCGAGGGGAAGAAGGGGTTCGCCGAGCAGTTGAAGAGTCTTCCTGGGGTTAAGAACATTGCAGAGCGACTGAAATCCAAGTCGGGTCCGTTGACCTCGACGAACGCCAAGGAGCTTGGAGCGGTCGCCATGAAGTCCTCGGGCAAGTGGAAGAACGCGCTTCTCGAGTTGGGGGTGCCGTTCGGAATTGCCTTCTTGATCGTACTCGGCCTTTACTCCCTCGCCGTGACTTTTGATCCTTTTCCCGACCAATAATAAAAGTCACGGCATTCTTGGCGTACGTGACGTCCGACGTAAGTGCTACAAAGGTGAATACGGCGAGGAGGAGGAAGTGGCGCTGGTACATCGTGTCGCAGCGAGACGTCGGCCCCTGAGCGCTTGGAGATCGATTCGGAACTGAACAACGCTTACAATCCCATTAACACGACCACATCCCTACGCATTATCCGAACCAGTTGTCACGGCAAATTGTGACAAGTTTCGAAGGAAGCATGTTCCACCCGTGCCTTTGGAGTCTCCATACTGAGGCGAGGGTGAAAATGGAGAGGGGTTCATCACCTCGGTATTTATTGCTTTCTGGCATTTTGTCGCGAGAAACCCGAGCATTTGACCAATTGGAAAGGCTGGACGCGTGACGCAACTCGAAGGAAATATCGTCGAAGTGAAATTTCAGCAGGCTGGTACATGTTCCCAGGACAGGTCTATTTCCGAGTAAACGGCACTTCAGGCGAGAGTCCACCGCGTCAAACCGCAAACAATACCACACTCACTAGGGCTGCGCGAGGCTGGTATAAGAAACTCGCCAAGAGTGCTATATTAAAGTAGAGGTATACCTGTATCCAGAGCGGCAAGGGGGGAGGCGTCTTCGCTCTGGAGTCAAGATTGTCTACCGGTACATCAATCTTAATCAGCTCCACCGATAATGTCCTAACTCAACACGTTGTGTAACTAAGCGCATTAGAGTTTATTACCATCTCGGTATTCTCAAGGATGGTATTCAACTTTTTCTCAGCCATATCATACGGCCCGTATGGTTCAGTAGTCCCGGGCAAAGTAGATCGCATAGACAAAAAGTGAAATGGAACCGCACAGATACGCCGTTATTCCTTCCACCGTCCGGCAACCCCAAACCAACAAAGTAGAAAACTGATTCTGAGGTGCGGCAACGGGTCCGTTCGCTGGAATGCTCACCGTCCACTTTCAAGAGCACTTATGAGCACACGATCTCACAACCTGTGACCGTCAGATCTGCTGACCTGTATGTGCGATTCCATAGGAAGGAAGCCGTACAGCCAACACATGGCGTAGCAGATCGCATTCACGGCGTGAATCACGCAGGCTCTGAGCGTGACTAAACGGAATTGCGCAGGCTCTTAGAGCGTGACTAAACAGAATTGCGCAGGCTCTCGTCGACGACGTAAACGACTCGCGTTAAAGCAACCTTAATGTCAGACATTTCATTGAGCGACTTCAACTCGTATTTCGACCTTAACAATTCCAATTTATCGTACTATTAGTCGGCATCTTGTCACCCTGACAAGGTTAAGTCACTAAGGCTCTGGTCGCGCTGGCTGGTGCTGATTCTCGTTCTGGTGAGCCATCACCAGCCTCGCGGCCACAGCCTAAGAATTGATAGTGCAGTAATCGCCCGGTAAAAGTAAAAGTCGTCATTGCGAAGTATAAAGATAAAGTCCCTACGACAACTAAAGTCAACAGGGAGTTAAATTCGCGGTCGCAGAGCTAAAAAAGTCACTATAGTTACTATTAAAGTTGTCTGATGGTTAAATTCTCCCTAATGACGAAGTAGTACTGTAACAAGCAGCGAGGTAAAGTCACTGGCGAGTTCGAGTCGCTCTAGATAATCAATGCTGCCATCCATAATTCGCCACACGCATCTTAGCCCTATGGTGTTAACGTCGCTGTGGATACTAGCTCCACAGCATAATAACTGTTATTAACGGACCTAGAGCCGATCTCTTAATGTAAAGTGCTCAGTTATGTACTAACAACACTAATGTCAGCAGTCAAGCGTCCCAAACACAATTGTATATTCCCTCATGAAAAGAATCTCTAACTACCGGTACATGGTAAATACAGGATCGCCTCGCTCGAGGTAACAAGATAGCATGGTCTGGCGATGGAATGATTGCCGCTACCCAAATATCGCGCGGCTCTGAACATTTTTTCTATGGAAGCGATGGCTACAGACTGTAGCTGTAACTTACAATGATTATTCATAGATGTGTACCTTACAGACACTGCACGGAAGACATTTGGATGATCTGTACGAGGATGTCGTACGGCAGTTGGTGCTTGGCTGCGACCAAGCACCGATGGAGTATCTGCGACGACGACATCGTTGTCACACGGATTGAAGTGCCGATGAGGCACAACGCTTAATCTAGTTTGAAGTTGAAGAAACGTAGACATCAGTGAGTTTCGACACGGACTGTGGGGGAGGCTCTGGTCGAGACCCTGCGGGGTAAGACAAACGAGCAATGGACACGAGTGTCTCTAGTGGGACGAGTCCTGCTGCCTCCGCTCTCATAAGATGCGAGCCGTAGTAGTCTGTTGCTGTCGTAGAGGGTTTTCAGGTAGCGTTTCCCTCAGGTTTACACTGGTACTTCTCAATCACACTTTCCAATCTACTTCTTTCCTGGCAACAAGCTGCTTCTCAAGACTACTTCTTCGCGCCACAAGTAAGGACAAGCCCGTTACTCGTGCAGACTCGAAGTGCTCTCGCTCTTTGGTTATGAGCCCAAGCCCACGGGTATATGTCCTGACGTATCGTGCAAGACGACCAAGTGAAGAAGATGTCGCAAGATGGGCAATAGAATACACCAGCGAGCAGTACCGGTGGAACGTCGAGTTCGCTGTCTCGACGCTCTCAGCGAGCGTGGCTTGGCACCAACAAACCACCGAATACGCAACCGAGGGAGGTTTCGACCTGTATCGAGCACAACTCGAGTCGTACCTCGCACAGCGAGAATGTTGGGGAATCCTCGCTGGCACGGATACTCGCGACGGCAGTAATGATGCTGCGCAAGCCATCTGGGATGAGCACAACGGATTCGCGCGGGATACGCTGCTGCGGGACCTGTTGGCGAAGGATGCGAAGCGAGTGTGCAAGCTGGTGAACGGGCACGACATGTGGGTCGCGTTCGAGCAGGACAAGACGAAGCGCGCTTTCGCTAGTGTGATTCGGGTGAGAAAGGAGCTGTACACGACGATATTCCGAGTGGGTGGTGATATGGATAAGTACTTGGAGAAATTGGAGGATCTTCGTCGACAACTCGCGAACATGAATGCGGTCATCACGGATGGTGAGATGGCTAACATCATCCTGCAAGGTGTAGAAACTACGCATCGCAGTGTTGTTCGGCTGTTCAACTCGCCGAACATGGTGGGAGCTGGAAACCTGGAGCCTGACCTTGATGTCGTCCTGAACACTCTCCGTGGTGAGGCGGAGAGGGCCAAGTCCATTGGTGATGGTATCAAGTCCGACGACGAGCGACCAGTGAAGGCGATGCAGGCGAAGCCATGGGACCAACAGAAGAAGAAGCCACTCAGTGGTGGACGTAAGAAGGGCAAGAAGGAGACTCGGACATGCTATTACTGCAAGAAGAAGGGACACCTTCGCGCCCAGTGCTACGCCTACAAGGCGAACCAGAAGAAGGTCTTCGGTGGAGATGACGGCAAATCTCCGGGGAAGAACGGTGGTGGAAATAACAAGTCACCCACACCTTCGGGGCTGATCCGGTGGACTGGTGCACTGGGCGATGAGAACAACCTGCCAGTGCCGGTATCGATGCTGATGACTCGACCGGTCTCGCAGGGTGGTGATACTTGCATGATGTGGATACTAGACAATGGATCGGGTGTGCATGTGTGCACCAACCGTCAGGCATTCACATGCATGGAGGAGCACTGCATGCAGTTCGTGGAGTGGGAAGGTCATATCGGCTGCGGCCAACATCGCGGCTTGGTTCATTTGCGTGCCGCGAGCGCTAGATGAATACGGTGGAGTCGTTGTGGTTGAGCAGCCAAATACCAGATTCACGCCGAACGGTACGACCAACATCCTCAGTCAAGAACTATTGGAGAAGCAGGGATGGATGCCGTCATACCCACCTTCTGAGGACGTGGACGGCCGCAAGCACTGGTTCACGCGAGGTGATGCGCGTCTTGAGTTTGTCAAGATGGCTGGACACTATTGGTTGAGAGCTAAGCCCGTCTTGACGGCGGTGATGAACGCGAAGATGAGGCAGACCCCGAGCAAACTTTTGATGTGGCATATGAAGTTCGCGCATATGAACACGCAGGCATTGAGACAGGCGTTTGAGGCCAACGTGGTGGATGGTATGGACTTGAAGGCGCGTGATTTCGAGCAACCATTGAAGTGTATTGCCTGCGCAGTGGCCAAGGCCAAGAGGATGGCAATCAAGCGTCATTCGGACAAGCGGTCGAAGATGCCCTATGAGCGCCTCATGTCTGACGTATGTTACGTCGGGCTTCAGACTCCTGGAAAGGCAAAGTACTTCCAGCTCATCGATGATGAAGCTTCTCGCTTTAAGCGGGTGTTCATGCTTAAGAAGAAAAGTGAGGCTGCCCTGAATGTTATCAAGCTGATTCTTCGCCTGGAGAAGAAACATGTCATCCTGACGTTCTCATGCGACCAAGGATGGGAGTTCGTAAACATCGCGTTGACAACCTTCTTGGAGGAGCATGGAGTACGGCTGCTGACGACGAACGCGTACACCCCTGAGGAGAACTGCCTGGTCGAGAAGCTGAACGGCGTGCTGTTGAGTACAGTGAGAGCGGTGCAGGAGGCGGCCAAACTACCAGCTTGTTTGTGGGGTGAAGTGCTGTCGTATGCGGTCTACGTGGACAACCGTAGCATCACGAAGGCACTGGGTAATATGACTCCGCACGAGAAGTTGCTGGGTGAGAAGCCGAATGTGTCGAAGCTACGGGTATGTGGTTCCGTGGCGTTCTACCACATCCCGAAGCCCAAGCAGCGCAACAAACTGGAGATGCGCGCCAAGCCTGCCATCTTCATCGGCTATGCTGAGGAGCTGATCGGGTACCGTTTGATCGATCTGATGACGGGTGCGTTGATCGAGTGTCGCTCTGTGACTTGGCGTGAAGATCTCACGGTTGATGCTGACTATCTGGAGAAGCTGGTTGCTCGGCGCTACTACGACAAGGTGGTAGAGTTACCCAAGAACCTGTCATACGTGTCATTGCCAGTGCAGCAAGTTGGAGACACTTCCGTCGGTGTGGATCCTGGTGAGTCGGGTGCACGGAACCAGTTTGAGGGGGCGAAGTCGCAAGCTGTTGCGGACGGCAACGACTCGGATGTCTCCATGATGGATAGTGACAGCGGTGAAGTGAGCGACGACTCAATGAACGGCGATGCTGCGGTACCGTCGTTGGACCATGATCACACTCGTGGCGAGGATGATTCGTTCGTGAAGAACAAGTTGGTGCAGGTGAAAGCACAGATTGCGCTGCAAGTGCAGGCGCTACGGGTTCAGCTGTAGTGGGAGCTCCTGCCGGTACGAGTACCGGCAATGAAGGAACAGCAACTATACTACGTCGATCCTCGCGAGGAAGACGTCCAAACAGACGCTACAATGCAGATACTTGGCAGCTGGGGCTGACCTTGATGCAGGCCATGCTGGTGGGCGTTGTGATGGACATCCTGAACCCGACGACTCGCACTGAAGCACTTGCTTCGCCGCAGGCGGTGAAGTGGCAGATGACCACGGACTCCGAGTACAACTCGCTCATGGAAAATGGCACGTGGGATCTCGTGGACGGCCGAAGTAGACTGCTGGTAAGCGAGTGAACATATTGACGAGTCTGTGGGTACTCGTCGTGAAGCGGAATGCTGAAGGCGCTATCGTACGTTTGAAGGCGAGGCTGGCCATACGAGGATTCATGCAGAAGTATGGAATCGATTACGTGGCCACATATTCGCCCGTCGTGCGGATTGAAGCTGTTCGGTTGGTGCTGATAATTGGGCTTACACGGGGACTTGAGATCAGGCACGTAGACTTCGTCACTGCTTTTCTGAATGGGGAGCCAGTTGACGTGGACATCTACATGGCGCAGCCCGAGGGCTACGACGACAAGTCTGGGCGAGTGTGCAAGCTCAAGAAGGGTCTGTATGGCCTGAAGCAGGCTTCGCGCATTTGGAATGATACGCTGCACAAGTACCTGACTGAGATTGGCTTTACACAGTGCACTTACGACATTGGCATATACTGGAAGCAAGGCCGGGTTGGCATTGTCTACTTGACGGTTTACGTGGATGATCTGTTGTTGGCGGGAAAGATGGAAGACATCTCGGTGGTGATCTTGGAGCTGGCCAAGAAGTTCAAGCTGAAGGACTTGGGCCGGGTACACAACTTCCTTGGGATGAAGGTAAACTACAAGCCGGACTCCATCATCTGTCTGTCACAAACTACTTACATTGAACGACTGGCAGAGAAGTTTGGACTAGCTTTGGCGCGTCCGGTGCGGTCACCGCAGATGCACAACGAGACCACGGAGCCGATTGAGCAGGACGAGGACAAGATCAACGATCCTGCGTTGCCGTATCGAGAGATCATCGGCTCCCTGCAGTATCTCGTGGCATGTACTAGGCCAGACATGTCCAATGTGGTTCGTACGCTAGGGCGTTACGCCGGGGCGTACACGGCTTACAACTACGAGCAGGCGAAACGTGCTATTCGCTATGTGGTTGCAACCAAGAACCTGGGTCTGGTTTTCCGTCTCGACAAGCGTGCTGCAGAGTCAGGCTTGGAGGCATTTGCGGATGCTGATCACGCACGTTGCCCTGAAACTAGCCGATCGGTTAGTGGCTACGTGATGAGGCTGGATGGTTTTGCCTTTGACTGGAGCAGCAAGCGCCAGCGCTCTGTGACGACGAATACCTGTGACTCGGAGCTGATTGCTGCCGAGCAGTGCACGAAACGTGTCACGTGGACGCGCCGGTTGTTGAAGGAGTTACTGAGGGGCGAGCGGTTAGTGGGTACACTGTACTGTGACAACCAAAGCGCCATTGCAGTGGTCAGCAACAACGGCAACAGCCAGACGTACAGTAATAAATACTACACTGAACTTACTCGGAAGTGAAATCCCTGGATTTGATGAAATCTGGTGGAAATCACAGTAAAAAAAGGTCACAGTATGCCCTGAATGTATTAATATCGAGAGCTGTCGAACTTTGTTGTTAAATGTCAGCGCTGATCCCATTTCCTCAATATTGGTGGCTGGCAGGTCAGAGTAGCAATCGAAGTGGAGAGCACCCACTTGACGCTGCTCAGCGCTTGGCAGGTTACCAGTCTGGATAAAAAGATGCGCCATGAGTTGTCCAAATATCCTCTTGGACAAATAAGTATTCGCTTGCAGCTCTGAGCCCACTGAAGCAAACAGCACCAAATCTGAGAAGTAAGCGCTGCTCTTCAACAACGCCATCAGAGTCTTCCAAGTGTCCGCAGTAATGTCGCCATCCAGGATCTCTGCAACTATCAGCGCCAACACAAACGTGACTTGCACTGCTTCCGAGATTGCGATTTGCTCTGGGTCGTACGTGGCCCATTAAGTTTGAACCGCCTGCTCTGCATTCACGAGGTGAACAAGTTCAAGCAATGACCCACGACTAGACCCACCCAAGTCGCCTGAAAAGTAAACTTTCATAAGGTAGCACCGAGAAGGAGCCCAGGCGAGAAGATGCCACGCTTTCGTGAGCGAAACGAGTTGATGGAGGAGTGCTGGGGATTTTTAGCTCCATGTGTTGTGTTGAAGAATCGCGTGAGCTACATGGCCCCGAGATACCGCCCGTTGAGGTGGTTCGCAAGTAAATGCTTCCTAGAGGTACGAGTGCCGAGCCAGCGCGGAGGTTTCGACTACAGGTGGGACTGCTCCTTAGAAGGCTACGATGGGATCGATGAATTTCACAAGGTGCGAGAAGCCCTGGCGCTGCTGTGTGCGGTGGCGCACATCGACAAATGATGCGTGGAGATATCTATTGGAAGGGCACTGCGATGTTTGTCTAGGGTACGACAAGTGTAAAGGCGAAATCGCTCCTCATTTTGTGCTGAGCATTGATACGAGCCTCGACGGAAAATCCTTTGAAGGCCGCTGCAATTACGACGTTCTTGAATTCTGCGGTATTGATCAGCGTACCAACGTCAGCCGCGCCTACTCGACCACTTTGGCACGGATTGCAACGTTGAACCCAAATTCACCAGACAAAGCACCTCAAGCCGACATCAAAGTGCCTTTGATATAATCGTGAGATCATTCAGATCGTTGAGTGCAGGTAAAAAATCAAACAAAGATCATACCTGTAAGCTGAAATTAGTAACCAGACATTTTCAAACTGAAAATAATCCCGAACACTTACGATGAAGCACTGTGTCAATGCTAACTCACTTTCCGCCGTTCGAACGATGTTGTCGTGTGAAACACAATAGCAGTTTGCTGAGCCCAGGACTGAAGACGCAGAAACAAGTGGCAGGTGTTTCATTTTCCATTTTGAGACTGTCGTCGTCGAGTCTGACCTACCCACTACTGCAGTCACCGTTGACGCTGCACTGTTTCGCTCATACCTGAATCCGAATCACGCCACAGACTCCATCGAGCACTCTCCACTCGTTTAACATGAAGGCGTTTTGCATTACCGTTGCGGTCGTGGCAGCAGGGTGTGCGGTGCTACCGTCCGACGTGGATGGTGTGCCGATGTATGTGACGAGGATCCCGAACGGAGAAAATGTCCCCGGCATCAAAGCGTTAGGACATGAAGACACTACGGGGGAAGAATCTGTGCGGAATGTATTCGGCATCGCGTTCGAGGAAGCTGGCACCGAGTGGACGAAGGAGCTGTGTGAGGCGGACTCGGACAAAGATGGCCAGACAAACGGCCAGGAACTGGGAGATCCCTGCTGCGTTTGGGTCGAGGGTGGCACGCCTCAGTGGAGCGAAGGTGTTTCCCACCCAGGCGATGCCTCAAAAACGTCGGATGCTTCTCTCTGGGCGAGTATCGATTGCGAAGCTGTGAGAGCGGACGTTGAAGCAAAGGCTGAAGCGGAGGCGGAGGCTGAAGCAAGCAAGAACGACCCAACCGAAAACGAGGACAGCGAAATCGACATCTCGATGGGCGATGCAGACTCTGCTGCCTCAACTTGGAAGGACGTTTCGACGCTGCTGCTTGTTATCATCCCAGCGGCGTTGCAGCTCGTTTGGTAGTCGCCAAGTACAAGATTCCCTTTTTTTTGCAGACAGCAAACTATAAAACTTCTGAAATAGAGCCATGGAATGCACAAGTGATGTTGCACTCCTTGAATCTCCTGGGATCGTACACCTCGGGCACTCCGTCCCAAGGCTATTCGCAGAGGTACGCAGTAGGGGTTTTCAGGTTGCTGGCTGCACTTCAACTCACTTTTCGCCAAAGCCTCAATCAAAATGCTAGTGCGTTCAACCTTCTTCAGTGTGGCTCTGTCGGCAGTTTTACTGCGCTCTCCTGGCCACGCCATGCCAAACTTCGTCTGGCTCGTGCCTAACGGCGCCTACGTCCCTGAGTCCCCAGCTATCGGCCATGATATGAGCGACTTCCCTGGACGCAATGCCTTCGGCCGAGACTTCGAAGACGCCGGGTTAGAGTGGGTCAAGGAACTCTGCGAGACCGATTCCGACCAAGACGGGCAAACCAACGGCCAAGAGCTCGGTGATCCGTGTTGCATGTGGACAACGGGCAAGTCTCCGCTCTTAAGACGGGCAAACCAACGGCCAAGAGCTCGGTGATCCGTGTTGCATGTGGACAACGGGCAAGTCTCCGCTCTGGACCACGGGAATCTCCCACCCAGGAGATGCCACGAAAACGTCGGATCCGTCACTGTGGGCTGCAATTAGCTGTAGTTCAGCCTCGGCTTTCGAGTCCGAGTCCCAAAGTAGCGAAAGTGACTGGACCGGATAGGCAAGAAAACGTTAGCCAGCTTGGTTCTCAAGCATCAATCAAACCGCCACAAAATGTCATTTCCTTTTGACCAGGAGACAGATTGATATGACCTTGATGCGACCTAACGCCAGCAATTGCTCATTCATTCGGGAATTTGCGAGCAAGAGCATCCCAGTTATCGAGTATGGCGTCCTTTGTCCACGTACTAAGGGAATTGGTGCAAGACGATGAGCGGGAGGGGCTGGACCTATTTCTCCAGACCTCGATCAACGTCGAAAAGGATTTGGAAAAGTTGTTCGAGTTGCAAGAATTCGTGCCTCAAGTGCCACAAGACGCGATGCTGAGGTTTGTAGAAGCTCTGCCCGAAGACCGATGGATCATTTCGGCTTGCGATATCATGTTGAAGCGAAGCGAACGATGGGACTGCTGGGCAGTGGCGCTCGTACTGCGCAAAGCTATGCAGCGGTCGGTCGGACAGTCGCTAATGACTGCGGAGATTCTTTGGGCTCGGGGGCTTAGCCTTGCAGCTCGAGCTTTGGCGTGCAGCTCACCGGTTACCATCACTTCGGCCATCGGTGACAATGTGCTCTACGTGGCTGGCAGCTCGTACTCGTACAAGAACAACCAGTCTCCATTTTGCTGGAAAGGCCCATGGGTTAACGACGAGAAGGAGGAGTTGTGGAGGCTTATTTCAGTCCGAACAGGGACCTCCGACTTCTACATCGTCAGCGTTTTCGCTCAGGAATTCCTGTATGCTTCGGATTTTCCCATTACGAGCGATGCTGAAGGGTTTGCGATGAAGCGCGTTCTTGTGAAGCGTGGAAATGATCTACCCGAAGCTGATAAAATCTGGCGTTTGCAACTGCTAGAAGACGGGAAGTGCGCGTTCTACAATGACAAGCACGACGCCTTCCTCAGCTCTCCGCCAGAAGCTGGTGATGGATCCCGCCGCATTGTGGTGACGGCCCCATTCTGTCCGCTTGATGAGAAAAGGTCTGCGAGACGCGAGTGGAGAATACGCGCGAGTGGGTCGATGCTTGAGATGGCACTGGTGCAATTTTTCGCTCGCAAGTACAGCAAGGCGGTCGAGTTATTCACTGGCATTCTAGCCAAGGACGAGAAAGAGGATATTTGGACAACTCATGGCGCATCTTTTTATCCAGACTGGTAACCTGCCAAGCGCTGAGCAGCGTCAAGTGGGTGCTCTCCACTTCGATTGCTACTCTGACCTGCCAGCCACCAATATTGAGGAAATGGGATCAGCGCTGACATTTAACAACAAAGTTCGACAGCTCTCGATATTAATACATTCAGGGCATACTGTGACCTTTTTTTACTGTGATTTCCACCAGATTTCATCAAATCCAGGGATTTCACTTCCGAGTAAGTTCAGTGTAGTATTTATTACTGTAGTAATTTTTAAAGGTTTGGGACTATCAGGTGACGAATCCCTCAGACTCCAAAGGAACCAGTGGAACATACTCTCTTCCCCTCCTTACAACTGCGACGCTTTATTGATCCTGCCATAGCACTACTGAATCATGGAACATTCTCCTACTTGTTGCTACGGGGAAACGTTGCTGGATCGCCACCAGCGAAAGTTGTAGTCCCACAAGTTTATACAGCTTGACTTGTGCTGGGTCCCTCCCCTTTTGCTCCAACAGCTGCCAGGCACTTTGAGGTCAACGGGACAAACATTTTGTTTCAGGAGGTAATCGGGACTTCGCGAAAGCAATTTCACCGCCTCATGCTCTTTGAGTATCTGCTTTATTTTCTCCAAGAGACCCGAGAGAAAACCTCTCTCTTCGGTGCTCTGGTCGTCGCTGTCGTCAGTAAGTCTCTTTCTCAGGAACCGCGCGTCATTGTTTCCGATCGGGGCGTCGTTGACTGATTCGAAGGAGGCCGTGTGCACCAGCTTGGTCGGCCCCGAACTTGTTGCTGCTGACAAAGCGCCGCTGCTGGCCAAAATGGTGGCAACCGCGACGAGGAGGGTGATGTAGACGCGCATGGCAGAGTTGCAACGGAGGTTAGAGCTCGAGAGGGCGTTGAGGAGGCGAAGCAAATGGCAGAATGGGTCTAGGATCCGATGCTGCACTGTTATTACGTCTATCACTCCCTCGCTAAGTAAGCGGCCAAACGTACAGTACGACAGATCATCCAAATGTCTTCCGAGCACTGGTTAGTTACATGTACAGTATATACGTGCCCTTCCAAGCATCCCACGAGGCACTGCTCGCAGGGGCGATTTTTTTTTTTGCGCTACCACATTATTCATTTTCACGGGGGAGCGCAGCAGCAAACAAGTTCGGGGCCGACCAAGCTGGTGCACACGGTTAGTCAACGATGCCCCGACCGGAAGCGGTTCCTGACAGGAACCTCTTTCTCAGGAACTTCCTGAGAAAGAGACTTGCTGACGACAGCGACGACCCGAGCGCCGAAGAGAGAGATTAGAAACTGAAGGAGTTACTCAAAGAGCATGAGGCAGTGAAATTGCTTTCGCGAAGTACCGATGACCTCCAGAAACAAAATGTTCCTCCGGTTGAACTCAAACGTGCCTGGCAGATGTTGAAGCAAAAGCCAGCACAAGTCAAGCTATATCAACTTGTAGCCAGGGACTACAACCGTCAGTGGTGGCGATCCAGCAACGTTCTCCCGTAGCAAAAAGTAGGAGAATGTTCCATGATTCAGTAGTGCTATGGCAGGATCAATAAAGCTTCGCAGTTGTGAGGAGGGGAAGAGAGTATGTTCCACTGGTTCCTTTGGAGCCTCCATAGTGACGCGAGGGTGAAAATGGAAAGGGATTCGTCACCTGTGACCTTTTTTTACTGTGATTTCCACCAGATTTCATCAAATCCAGGGTCACTCCCGAGCAAGTTCAGCCCGAAATGTCGACTCATCACAATGGTAAGCATTCTAAGCCTTTATTTATTAATTCAAATCAACTCACACACATTCAATGAAATGTGAGGGCTTGAAAATGGCTTTGAGGGTACTGCACTGGTGCGCCCCCCCCCCACCCAATATATCTATCACATGATCACGTAGCCCTTTATTCCGGCGCTAGCCTCAAAATATCTCCAAGGATCGGAATTTTCGTGAGCCACAGCTACGATAATATAATAGCCTCATTGCCTTTGGGAAATCTTCTTCATAATTTGTCGAATTCATCTGTGTAGCTATCGGCTGTGGTGAGCGAGATGTCCACTCGGCCATACGTAGTGTTTGAGTGCAAGTTATACATATTCCATCATGGCTGTTAAAAGTCAGAAAGTTTAAAGAGACGCAACGTTTAGCATTTTCTGCCGGACCTCAAACTGCATAGTACACGTCAGAGGTACATATACCGAATGTGTAGCCAAGCCACAAACACCGAGACCGCGTCCGACCCCGAGACCACGTCCGACCCCGTGATTTTGAACGATGCCAACACCCATCGCAACCTCAAGAGGAACGCGGCAATACCCGACGCCACCGCGTCAGCGAGCGAAGAGAGAGGATTCAAGCTTCCCAGCTTCCTGACGAATTTTTTCCAGAGGAGCCCCAAGGCCAACAACGTCGTGAAGATCAGCCCTGACGTTGCCAAGACGTTGAAGGACCCTAAGGTCCGCCAAACTATCAAGGAGCTCGAGGGGAAGAAGGGGTTCGCCGAGCAGTTGAAGAGTCTTCCTGGGGTTAAGAACATTGCAGAGCGACTGAAATCCAAGTCGGGTCCGTTGACCTCGACGAACGCCAAGGAGCTTGGAGCGGTCGCCATGAAGTCCTCGGGCAAGTGGAAGAACGCGCTTCTCGAGTTGGGGGTGCCGTTCGGAATTGCCTTCTTGATCGTACTCGGCCTTTACTCCCTCGCCGTGACTTTTGATCCTTTTCCCGACCAATAATAAAAGTCACGGCATTCTTGGCGTACGTGACGTCCGACGTAAGTGCTACAAAGGTGAATACGGCGAGGAGGAGGAAGTGGCGCTGGTACATCGTGTCGCAGCGAGACGTCGGCCCCTGAGCGCTTGGAGATCGATTCGGAACTGAACAACGCTTACAATCCCATTAACACGACCACATCCCTACGCATTATCCGAACCAGTTGTCACGGCAAATTGTGACAAGTTTCGAAGGAAGCATGTTCCACCCGTGCCTTTGGAGTCTCCATACTGAGGCGAGGGTGAAAATGGAGAGGGGTTCATCACCTCGGTATTTATTGCTTTCTGGCATTTTGTCGCGAGAAACCCGAGCATTTGACCAATTGGAAAGGCTGGACGCGTGACGCAACTCGAAGGAAATATCGTCGAAGTGAAATTTCAGCAGGCTGGTACATGTTCCCAGGACAGGTCTATTTCCGAGTAAACGGCACTTCAGGCGAGAGTCCACCGCGTCAAACCGCAAACAATACCACACTCACTAGGGCTGCGCGAGGCTGGTATAAGAAACTCGCCAAGAGTGCTATATTAAAGTAGAGGTATACCTGTATCCAGAGCGGCAAGGGGGGAGGCGTCTTCGCTCTGGAGTCAAGATTGTCTACCGGTACATCAATCTTAATCAGCTCCACCGATAATGTCCTAACTCAACACGTTGTGTAACTAAGCGCATTAGAGTTTATTACCATCTCGGTATTCTCAAGGATGGTATTCAACTTTTTCTCAGCCATATCATACGGCCCGTATGGTTCAGTAGTCCCGGGCAAAGTAGATCGCATAGACAAAAAGTGAAATGGAACCGCACAGATACGCCGTTATTCCTTCCACCGTCCGGCAACCCCAAACCAACAAAGTAGAAAACTGATTCTGAGGTGCGGCAACGGGTCCGTTCGCTGGAATGCTCACCGTCCACTTTCAAGAGCACTTATGAGCACACGATCTCACAACCTGTGACCGTCAGATCTGCTGACCTGTATGTGCGATTCCATAGGAAGGAAGCCGTACAGCCAACACATGGCGTAGCAGATCGCATTCACGGCGTGAATCACGCAGGCTCTGAGCGTGACTAAACGGAATTGCGCAGGCTCTTAGAGCGTGACTAAACAGAATTGCGCAGGCTCTCGTCGACGACGTAAACGACTCGCGTTAAAGCAACCTTAATGTCAGACATTTCATTGAGCGACTTCAACTCGTATTTCGACCTTAACAATTCCAATTTATCGTACTATTAGTCGGCATCTTGTCACCCTGACAAGGTTAAGTCACTAAGGCTCTGGTCGCGCTGGCTGGTGCTGATTCTCGTTCTGGTGAGCCATCACCAGCCTCGCGGCCACAGCCTAAGAATTGATAGTGCAGTAATCGCCCGGTAAAAGTAAAAGTCGTCATTGCGAAGTATAAAGATAAAGTCCCTACGACAACTAAAGTCAACAGGGAGTTAAATTCGCGGTCGCAGAGCTAAAAAAGTCACTATAGTTACTATTAAAGTTGTCTGATGGTTAAATTCTCCCTAATGACGAAGTAGTACTGTAACAAGCAGCGAGGTAAAGTCACTGGCGAGTTCGAGTCGCTCTAGATAATCAATGCTGCCATCCATAATTCGCCACACGCATCTTAGCCCTATGGTGTTAACGTCGCTGTGGATACTAGCTCCACAGCATAATAACTGTTATTAACGGACCTAGAGCCGATCTCTTAATGTAAAGTGCTCAGTTATGTACTAACAACACTAATGTCAGCAGTCAAGCGTCCCAAACACAATTGTATATTCCCTCATGAAAAGAATCTCTAACTACCGGTACATGGTAAATACAGGATCGCCTCGCTCGAGGTAACAAGATAGCATGGTCTGGCGATGGAATGATTGCCGCTACCCAAATATCGCGCGGCTCTGAACATTTTTTCTATGGAAGCGATGGCTACAGACTGTAGCTGTAACTTACAATGATTATTCATAGATGTGTACCTTACAGACACTGCACGGAAGACATTTGGATGATCTGTACGAGGATGTCGTACGGCAGTTGGTGCTTGGCTGCGACCAAGCACCGATGGAGTATCTGCGACGACGACATCGTTGTCACACGGATTGAAGTGCCGATGAGGCACAACGCTTAATCTAGTTTGAAGTTGAAGAAACGTAGACATCAGTGAGTTTCGACACGGACTGTGGGGGAGGCTCTGGTCGAGACCCTGCGGGGTAAGACAAACGAGCAATGGACACGAGTGTCTCTAGTGGGACGAGTCCTGCTGCCTCCGCTCTCATAAGATGCGAGCCGTAGTAGTCTGTTGCTGTCGTAGAGGGTTTTCAGGTAGCGTTTCCCTCAGGTTTACACTGGTACTTCTCAATCACACTTTCCAATCTACTTCTTTCCTGGCAACAAGCTGCTTCTCAAGACTACTTCTTCGCGCCACAAGTAAGGACAAGCCCGTTACTCGTGCAGACTCGAAGTGCTCTCGCTCTTTGGTTATGAGCCCAAGCCCACGGGTATATGTCCTGACGTATCGTGCAAGACGACCAAGTGAAGAAGATGTCGCAAGATGGGCAATAGAATACACCAGCGAGCAGTACCGGTGGAACGTCGAGTTCGCTGTCTCGACGCTCTCAGCGAGCGTGGCTTGGCACCAACAAACCACCGAATACGCAACCGAGGGAGGTTTCGACCTGTATCGAGCACAACTCGAGTCGTACCTCGCACAGCGAGAATGTTGGGGAATCCTCGCTGGCACGGATACTCGCGACGGCAGTAATGATGCTGCGCAAGCCATCTGGGATGAGCACAACGGATTCGCGCGGGATACGCTGCTGCGGGACCTGTTGGCGAAGGATGCGAAGCGAGTGTGCAAGCTGGTGAACGGGCACGACATGTGGGTCGCGTTCGAGCAGGACAAGACGAAGCGCGCTTTCGCTAGTGTGATTCGGGTGAGAAAGGAGCTGTACACGACGATATTCCGAGTGGGTGGTGATATGGATAAGTACTTGGAGAAATTGGAGGATCTTCGTCGACAACTCGCGAACATGAATGCGGTCATCACGGATGGTGAGATGGCTAACATCATCCTGCAAGGTGTAGAAACTACGCATCGCAGTGTTGTTCGGCTGTTCAACTCGCCGAACATGGTGGGAGCTGGAAACCTGGAGCCTGACCTTGATGTCGTCCTGAACACTCTCCGTGGTGAGGCGGAGAGGGCCAAGTCCATTGGTGATGGTATCAAGTCCGACGACGAGCGACCAGTGAAGGCGATGCAGGCGAAGCCATGGGACCAACAGAAGAAGAAGCCACTCAGTGGTGGACGTAAGAAGGGCAAGAAGGAGACTCGGACATGCTATTACTGCAAGAAGAAGGGACACCTTCGCGCCCAGTGCTACGCCTACAAGGCGAACCAGAAGAAGGTCTTCGGTGGAGATGACGGCAAATCTCCGGGGAAGAACGGTGGTGGAAATAACAAGTCACCCACACCTTCGGGGCTGATCCGGTGGACTGGTGCACTGGGCGATGAGAACAACCTGCCAGTGCCGGTATCGATGCTGATGACTCGACCGGTCTCGCAGGGTGGTGATACTTGCATGATGTGGATACTAGACAATGGATCGGGTGTGCATGTGTGCACCAACCGTCAGGCATTCACATGCATGGAGGAGCACTGCATGCAGTTCGTGGAGTGGGAAGGTCATATCGGCTGCGGCCAACATCGCGGCTTGGTTCATTTGCGTGCCGCGAGCGCTAGATGAATACGGTGGAGTCGTTGTGGTTGAGCAGCCAAATACCAGATTCACGCCGAACGGTACGACCAACATCCTCAGTCAAGAACTATTGGAGAAGCAGGGATGGATGCCGTCATACCCACCTTCTGAGGACGTGGACGGCCGCAAGCACTGGTTCACGCGAGGTGATGCGCGTCTTGAGTTTGTCAAGATGGCTGGACACTATTGGTTGAGAGCTAAGCCCGTCTTGACGGCGGTGATGAACGCGAAGATGAGGCAGACCCCGAGCAAACTTTTGATGTGGCATATGAAGTTCGCGCATATGAACACGCAGGCATTGAGACAGGCGTTTGAGGCCAACGTGGTGGATGGTATGGACTTGAAGGCGCGTGATTTCGAGCAACCATTGAAGTGTATTGCCTGCGCAGTGGCCAAGGCCAAGAGGATGGCAATCAAGCGTCATTCGGACAAGCGGTCGAAGATGCCCTATGAGCGCCTCATGTCTGACGTATGTTACGTCGGGCTTCAGACTCCTGGAAAGGCAAAGTACTTCCAGCTCATCGATGATGAAGCTTCTCGCTTTAAGCGGGTGTTCATGCTTAAGAAGAAAAGTGAGGCTGCCCTGAATGTTATCAAGCTGATTCTTCGCCTGGAGAAGAAACATGTCATCCTGACGTTCTCATGCGACCAAGGATGGGAGTTCGTAAACATCGCGTTGACAACCTTCTTGGAGGAGCATGGAGTACGGCTGCTGACGACGAACGCGTACACCCCTGAGGAGAACTGCCTGGTCGAGAAGCTGAACGGCGTGCTGTTGAGTACAGTGAGAGCGGTGCAGGAGGCGGCCAAACTACCAGCTTGTTTGTGGGGTGAAGTGCTGTCGTATGCGGTCTACGTGGACAACCGTAGCATCACGAAGGCACTGGGTAATATGACTCCGCACGAGAAGTTGCTGGGTGAGAAGCCGAATGTGTCGAAGCTACGGGTATGTGGTTCCGTGGCGTTCTACCACATCCCGAAGCCCAAGCAGCGCAACAAACTGGAGATGCGCGCCAAGCCTGCCATCTTCATCGGCTATGCTGAGGAGCTGATCGGGTACCGTTTGATCGATCTGATGACGGGTGCGTTGATCGAGTGTCGCTCTGTGACTTGGCGTGAAGATCTCACGGTTGATGCTGACTATCTGGAGAAGCTGGTTGCTCGGCGCTACTACGACAAGGTGGTAGAGTTACCCAAGAACCTGTCATACGTGTCATTGCCAGTGCAGCAAGTTGGAGACACTTCCGTCGGTGTGGATCCTGGTGAGTCGGGTGCACGGAACCAGTTTGAGGGGGCGAAGTCGCAAGCTGTTGCGGACGGCAACGACTCGGATGTCTCCATGATGGATAGTGACAGCGGTGAAGTGAGCGACGACTCAATGAACGGCGATGCTGCGGTACCGTCGTTGGACCATGATCACACTCGTGGCGAGGATGATTCGTTCGTGAAGAACAAGTTGGTGCAGGTGAAAGCACAGATTGCGCTGCAAGTGCAGGCGCTACGGGTTCAGCTGTAGTGGGAGCTCCTGCCGGTACGAGTACCGGCAATGAAGGAACAGCAACTATACTACGTCGATCCTCGCGAGGAAGACGTCCAAACAGACGCTACAATGCAGATACTTGGCAGCTGGGGCTGACCTTGATGCAGGCCATGCTGGTGGGCGTTGTGATGGACATCCTGAACCCGACGACTCGCACTGAAGCACTTGCTTCGCCGCAGGCGGTGAAGTGGCAGATGACCACGGACTCCGAGTACAACTCGCTCATGGAAAATGGCACGTGGGATCTCGTGGACGGCCGAAGTAGACTGCTGGTAAGCGAGTGAACATATTGACGAGTCTGTGGGTACTCGTCGTGAAGCGGAATGCTGAAGGCGCTATCGTACGTTTGAAGGCGAGGCTGGCCATACGAGGATTCATGCAGAAGTATGGAATCGATTACGTGGCCACATATTCGCCCGTCGTGCGGATTGAAGCTGTTCGGTTGGTGCTGATAATTGGGCTTACACGGGGACTTGAGATCAGGCACGTAGACTTCGTCACTGCTTTTCTGAATGGGGAGCCAGTTGACGTGGACATCTACATGGCGCAGCCCGAGGGCTACGACGACAAGTCTGGGCGAGTGTGCAAGCTCAAGAAGGGTCTGTATGGCCTGAAGCAGGCTTCGCGCATTTGGAATGATACGCTGCACAAGTACCTGACTGAGATTGGCTTTACACAGTGCACTTACGACATTGGCATATACTGGAAGCAAGGCCGGGTTGGCATTGTCTACTTGACGGTTTACGTGGATGATCTGTTGTTGGCGGGAAAGATGGAAGACATCTCGGTGGTGATCTTGGAGCTGGCCAAGAAGTTCAAGCTGAAGGACTTGGGCCGGGTACACAACTTCCTTGGGATGAAGGTAAACTACAAGCCGGACTCCATCATCTGTCTGTCACAAACTACTTACATTGAACGACTGGCAGAGAAGTTTGGACTAGCTTTGGCGCGTCCGGTGCGGTCACCGCAGATGCACAACGAGACCACGGAGCCGATTGAGCAGGACGAGGACAAGATCAACGATCCTGCGTTGCCGTATCGAGAGATCATCGGCTCCCTGCAGTATCTCGTGGCATGTACTAGGCCAGACATGTCCAATGTGGTTCGTACGCTAGGGCGTTACGCCGGGGCGTACACGGCTTACAACTACGAGCAGGCGAAACGTGCTATTCGCTATGTGGTTGCAACCAAGAACCTGGGTCTGGTTTTCCGTCTCGACAAGCGTGCTGCAGAGTCAGGCTTGGAGGCATTTGCGGATGCTGATCACGCACGTTGCCCTGAAACTAGCCGATCGGTTAGTGGCTACGTGATGAGGCTGGATGGTTTTGCCTTTGACTGGAGCAGCAAGCGCCAGCGCTCTGTGACGACGAATACCTGTGACTCGGAGCTGATTGCTGCCGAGCAGTGCACGAAACGTGTCACGTGGACGCGCCGGTTGTTGAAGGAGTTACTGAGGGGCGAGCGGTTAGTGGGTACACTGTACTGTGACAACCAAAGCGCCATTGCAGTGGTCAGCAACAACGGCAACAGCCAGACGTACAGTAATAAATACTACACTGAACTTACTCGGAAGTGAAATCCCTGGATTTGATGAAATCTGGTGGAAATCACAGTAAAAAAAGGTCACAGTATGCCCTGAATGTATTAATATCGAGAGCTGTCGAACTTTGTTGTTAAATGTCAGCGCTGATCCCATTTCCTCAATATTGGTGGCTGGCAGGTCAGAGTAGCAATCGAAGTGGAGAGCACCCACTTGACGCTGCTCAGCGCTTGGCAGGTTACCAGTCTGGATAAAAAGATGCGCCATGAGTTGTCCAAATATCCTCTTGGACAAATAAGTATTCGCTTGCAGCTCTGAGCCCACTGAAGCAAACAGCACCAAATCTGAGAAGTAAGCGCTGCTCTTCAACAACGCCATCAGAGTCTTCCAAGTGTCCGCAGTAATGTCGCCATCCAGGATCTCTGCAACTATCAGCGCCAACACAAACGTGACTTGCACTGCTTCCGAGATTGCGATTTGCTCTGGGTCGTACGTGGCCCATTAAGTTTGAACCGCCTGCTCTGCATTCACGAGGTGAACAAGTTCAAGCAATGACCCACGACTAGACCCACCCAAGTCGCCTGAAAAGTAAACTTTCATAAGGTAGCACCGAGAAGGAGCCCAGGCGAGAAGATGCCACGCTTTCGTGAGCGAAACGAGTTGATGGAGGAGTGCTGGGGATTTTTAGCTCCATGTGTTGTGTTGAAGAATCGCGTGAGCTACATGGCCCCGAGATACCGCCCGTTGAGGTGGTTCGCAAGTAAATGCTTCCTAGAGGTACGAGTGCCGAGCCAGCGCGGAGGTTTCGACTACAGGTGGGACTGCTCCTTAGAAGGCTACGATGGGATCGATGAATTTCACAAGGTGCGAGAAGCCCTGGCGCTGCTGTGTGCGGTGGCGCACATCGACAAATGATGCGTGGAGATATCTATTGGAAGGGCACTGCGATGTTTGTCTAGGGTACGACAAGTGTAAAGGCGAAATCGCTCCTCATTTTGTGCTGAGCATTGATACGAGCCTCGACGGAAAATCCTTTGAAGGCCGCTGCAATTACGACGTTCTTGAATTCTGCGGTATTGATCAGCGTACCAACGTCAGCCGCGCCTACTCGACCACTTTGGCACGGATTGCAACGTTGAACCCAAATTCACCAGACAAAGCACCTCAAGCCGACATCAAAGTGCCTTTGATATAATCGTGAGATCATTCAGATCGTTGAGTGCAGGTAAAAAATCAAACAAAGATCATACCTGTAAGCTGAAATTAGTAACCAGACATTTTCAAACTGAAAATAATCCCGAACACTTACGATGAAGCACTGTGTCAATGCTAACTCACTTTCCGCCGTTCGAACGATGTTGTCGTGTGAAACACAATAGCAGTTTGCTGAGCCCAGGACTGAAGACGCAGAAACAAGTGGCAGGTGTTTCATTTTCCATTTTGAGACTGTCGTCGTCGAGTCTGACCTACCCACTACTGCAGTCACCGTTGACGCTGCACTGTTTCGCTCATACCTGAATCCGAATCACGCCACAGACTCCATCGAGCACTCTCCACTCGTTTAACATGAAGGCGTTTTGCATTACCGTTGCGGTCGTGGCAGCAGGGTGTGCGGTGCTACCGTCCGACGTGGATGGTGTGCCGATGTATGTGACGAGGATCCCGAACGGAGAAAATGTCCCCGGCATCAAAGCGTTAGGACATGAAGACACTACGGGGGAAGAATCTGTGCGGAATGTATTCGGCATCGCGTTCGAGGAAGCTGGCACCGAGTGGACGAAGGAGCTGTGTGAGGCGGACTCGGACAAAGATGGCCAGACAAACGGCCAGGAACTGGGAGATCCCTGCTGCGTTTGGGTCGAGGGTGGCACGCCTCAGTGGAGCGAAGGTGTTTCCCACCCAGGCGATGCCTCAAAAACGTCGGATGCTTCTCTCTGGGCGAGTATCGATTGCGAAGCTGTGAGAGCGGACGTTGAAGCAAAGGCTGAAGCGGAGGCGGAGGCTGAAGCAAGCAAGAACGACCCAACCGAAAACGAGGACAGCGAAATCGACATCTCGATGGGCGATGCAGACTCTGCTGCCTCAACTTGGAAGGACGTTTCGACGCTGCTGCTTGTTATCATCCCAGCGGCGTTGCAGCTCGTTTGGTAGTCGCCAAGTACAAGATTCCCTTTTTTTTGCAGACAGCAAACTATAAAACTTCTGAAATAGAGCCATGGAATGCACAAGTGATGTTGCACTCCTTGAATCTCCTGGGATCGTACACCTCGGGCACTCCGTCCCAAGGCTATTCGCAGAGGTACGCAGTAGGGGTTTTCAGGTTGCTGGCTGCACTTCAACTCACTTTTCGCCAAAGCCTCAATCAAAATGCTAGTGCGTTCAACCTTCTTCAGTGTGGCTCTGTCGGCAGTTTTACTGCGCTCTCCTGGCCACGCCATGCCAAACTTCGTCTGGCTCGTGCCTAACGGCGCCTACGTCCCTGAGTCCCCAGCTATCGGCCATGATATGAGCGACTTCCCTGGACGCAATGCCTTCGGCCGAGACTTCGAAGACGCCGGGTTAGAGTGGGTCAAGGAACTCTGCGAGACCGATTCCGACCAAGACGGGCAAACCAACGGCCAAGAGCTCGGTGATCCGTGTTGCATGTGGACAACGGGCAAGTCTCCGCTCT